>VSMD01012177.1:0-62448 GCA_008750895.1 Mirza zaza | reverse complement strand
GTATATGTATACCATGGAGTACTATTCAGCTCTAAGAAACAACGGTGATATAGCACATCTTATATTTTCCTGGTTAGAGCTGGAACCCATACTACTAAGTGAAGTATCCCAAGAATGGAAAAACAAGCACCACATATATTCACCAGCAAACTGGTATTAACTGAGCAGCACCTAAGTGGACACATAGGTACTACAGTAATAGGGTATTGGGCAGGGGGGAGGGGGGCGGGTATATACATACATAATGAGTGAGATGTGCACCATCTGGGGGATAGTCATGCTGGAAACTCAGACTTGTGGGGGGAGGGGGGGAGAGGGCATTTATTGAAACCTTAAAATCTGTACCCCCATAATATGCTGAAATTAAAAAAAATTAAATTAAAAAAAAAAGAATTATGTAAGGAATATTTCTTTTTTAAGTGTTTTGAAAATTCAGTTGTCTGAATGTTTACATTCAGTTGGAGAGATCAAAAGTTTTCATGGAGAAGTTGTCCTAAGACAAGTCTTAAAGATGACTAAGACTTGAATAGCAGACATCATGAGTAAAAACAACAAAAATGGTCATTAAGATGAAGAATATCATAAGTTAGAAAAGTATGAGCATATCCAAGGAGTAGGCTTGACCTATGTGGCTGGGGAACAGGATTATTAACCAGAAAGTAAGCTAAAAATGAGTCTGAAGCCAGATACTGAAGGACTCTGCATGTTAAGTTAAGAGGATCTACTGAAGCTGTTAGGCAATGATGAGAATCTACTGTGGGAATGAAACTATGTGCAACTTTTCCTGATTATGAATAAGCTGTCATATATAAAAACTAACTGTTATCCTTCTTTATTGATCCTGTTTCCTATGTCTAATATCTATATCTTGTCACCTACGTTCCAGATGTTGATCTTTATATTTCACTCACCCTTGCCACAAACACACACCGACTGACACACATATAAATGAGCACATGCCCACATATCCTAGCAAGCTGATTTCCAGGTTGACTTCTTGTGTATTGTTTTGTTATTGCCTGTACGTATGAGTGTTTTTCCTCCACAAAAATAGAGGCAATAACTTGTGAGGATCTCTGGGTGTATTGTGTGAGACATCCAACATCCATCCCCTGTTCTTTTTCCCCTTTCTGTTTCTATCAAAGAGGCTAAAAGAATATTCACTTTCTCAGATTCTCCTACAAGTAGAAAGAGGTTATGTGATACAGAGGTTGATGTGTAAACAGAAATCTTTTTGGATGGCTCCTGGGAAAGCTCTGGCTTTCCAGGTGAGAGGGATTGGATTGGTACCATTGGCACCATGCCCTTCCTCTTTTTTCTGCCTGGAATATGAACATAGTGCTTGTAGCTGGGGCTGAGAGGGGACCAAGAGGATTTCCTAAATATTGGTATCTTTGAGCTATTAAATCAATATCAATAGACTATCTACAAGTATCTGATTATAACAGAATAATAAACCCCAAATTGCTTAGTCCACTGTTAGTTTACTGGCTGTCAAAACAATGTTCCCATTGTTCAATGTTTATTTACTTTATGTGAATTTTGACTTTACATACCTCTACAGAGTATGTTTCAGTAAAGTCAAATAACTTATTTCCTGAATTCAACATGCTCTCTCTGAGTCATACTTTCTTCATCTGTAAAATGAGGAAAATGCCACCTACTTTGAAGAATTATGGGGACTAAGGGCAATAAAACACCTAATACAGGAAAAACACACCTACCAGAGGGCCTTGCCTTTAGCAGCCAATGAATAAAAACTTTAAAATAAATAAATAGATGAACGAAGAAGACATTCATACTTCTAAGAAGCTCATTTGAATGGTATTAAGTTTTGTTAGATTGAATGATTAGACTTATCTATGAATAGTCCTTTTGGTGATATTTTCTTGCTAGTAGAAGAAAGTTGAATATTAAAGAACATTTGACACGAGTCCAAATATAGATTTGGAGGTTAGTATTATGTTTATATTTAAACCAAATAATTGAGACAGCATCTTGGGCTTGGTTTCTCTACCTTGAACTAGAACTTGATACTAAATCAATCTTAGTGATCAACAGGTAACAAATATCATATTTAAATTTAATACTGATATGATTTCACAGTGCTTGAAAGATTGCCAATAAAATTTTTGGCTTCTGTGATCCAAGATTATATTATTTCTTTATTTATGTGCTACTTAACCACTTACTATATAGATAGTAAGGTAACTACAAACTCTCAACATTGTATGGAAAATACAAAATTGTGTTTGTCAAGGCTCCTTGCTGTGTCACGATTCTGTTTAATACCATTGAGTTTCAGTGTGATGCTGTTGGACATTACAAAGTATTTCTTAATTTAATGCTTAAAAAGCAGAGAATCAGCCATTATATGAAGGAGGGGATTGATATTTAATCACCCTCAGGTCAATATTACCATAAAAAATTTGCTACATGAGTAAGAAGGTAATACCCAACTCCCAAATGAAGAGGGTATATAGCAAATAAAGTCAGATCAAAAGAGGTGGCAAGGTATGTGGCTGGCAGTTTGGAATTGTTCACATCAATCGTCACTATCTTCTTGTAAGATTAATCTATGACAATTGGATTTGTATCCAGGTGCTTACAAAACGTTATATAGAATTTCTGAAACATTCTGTTTTGAATCACAAAAAATGGCTATTATGTCTTATATTTATTTAATCATATTCAAAATGATTTTTTCTTTATAAACTATTCCTACCCAGAATTCCTGCTGAACATGTAGAAAAAAGAAATGTTATAGAGAGGTTTTTTTTAATTTTATGAATTGTTAGAATATCTGAAGATATAGAAGCTTCTTTATTGAGGCTTACTATCAGCATCTAGGTTGAACCACTGAAACAATAAACATGGCCCCACTGACCCCAACATCACAAGTGAAAGAATCTTTTGACTTCAAAAAGCTCCAGCAAAACTTTTTGCTTTTGAAGTTGAGTAAAGGGCAAGTGGAAATATCCTCAGCGTTCAAGCAATTTCATAGTCAAAGAAAAATGTGCCATTTTCTTCTTTCACTCAGAGCATTTTTTCAGGGTCTTCATATCAAGGACGTGAATGTATAGTTTTACTCCCTTCTTTATTTCAGTGGAGTTTAACATGGATTCTTTCTTCACATATAAACATAGGAGAGAACAATGGTGGGAACTTTAAAATAGAGAATCATGGGCTTGGTGTTATATTTATTTTTTTTTCTCCTGTAAGGATAAAATCTTCCCTAAATTCCCTCCATATATTTTGATTGAATTATAAACAAGTATTAATAGTTCAAACCATACTGAAGACAACAGCTTTGCCAGGTCAAATTTTGGTAAATACATTAAGATATAATGAGTTAATCACAATGGCAATACCTTAGATGTGCCTCTTCATGGTCAAGAAGCATATCTGTGTCTATGGAAATTTAACATAAAGGTAATTAAGGTAAAGATTGAGGCAATATCATACTGGATTAGAGTGGAGCCTAAATTCAATGAAAGTGGCCTTAGAGGAGACGGAAGAAGACACACAGAGACACAGAAATGAAGGTGATGTAAAGACAGATACAAAGATTGGAGATGCCGCCACAAGCCAGTGAATGCCAGGAGCCACCAAAATCTGGAAGAAGCAAATATTACCCTGTAGAGCTTTTGAAAAAGAGTCTGATCCTATCAACACATCGATTTTGGCCTTCTGGCCTCCAGAACTATTAAAGAGTAAATTTCTATTGTTTTAAGGCACCAAATTTGTAGTAATTTGTTGTGGTAGCCATAGGCGGCAAATACAAGTGGGCTCCTAGCCTTTGAGACTTCTTCCTGGATTTGAGAAGCTAAAAAGTCAGGATGTTCATTTTCCTAACCTCCCTCACAGCTAGGGCTCAGTGCACTCCGAGGTCTAGGTTCAGTAACTGTATCAGTGTTCTATTGCTGTGTGGCAGTAACCACACATTCAGTAGCTTAAAACAAAACCCAAATAGTATTTCACAGTTTCTGAGGGTCAGCAGGCTGGGCAGCACTGACCTGGGTGTGCTGTTTCAAGGTCTCGCAACACCAGGGCTATCATCGCATCTGAGGCTCCACTGCACTAGTAGAACAGGTTTCCATGCCCATGTGGTTATTGGCAGCATTCAGTTACTTGAGGATTGTTGGCCTAAGAGCCTCAGTCTCTTGCTGGCTGTCAAGTGGAGACTACCCTCATCTCCTTGCAAACGTGACTTCCTGTTTCCTCAAAGCCAGTAAGAGTGTCTCTGTGGAAAGCGGGTATTACAGTCTTATTTAACATAATCATGCCCATGAAATCACACCCACTGTCACTTGTGTCCACTCCAGTACTTACAAGCAAGTCTCAGGTTCTGCCTGTACTCAAGGAGAGGGAATTACACAAAGGTGTAAAAACCAGGAGGCAGGGAGAGTGGGAGCCACCTTAGGGTCTGCCCACACAATAAATTGGACACATTTGTACTTTGAATGGAGGAATGGTGACAGAGAACTAGAAAGAGTGAGGAAGCCATCCTGGAGTCCCTAGCTAGAGTGGCAGCAGTATTGGGCTCCCGTGGCAGCTGTGGCAGAGGCAGTGTCCAAGGTCCAGGGGTGCATTTCACCTGCAGTGTGTGCGGCTGAGACTTGGGTCCAGGCGCAGTGGTGCTGCCATCAAGCTAGTTTTACAGCATGATTTTGGCTGTGGGTTTTGCTATAAAATCTCTCTCGTTTCTGTTCTTTTTATTCATCTGTTTTTTTCAGCCTTGCTGTTAATCTTCTGAGCTACCTGAAACTTTCCAATAAATTCATGTTATGCTTTAATCAACTAGACTTGATTTCTATTGTGCGTAATCAAGAACCCTGACTGATACACTTAGTAAAATAAAAATTGCTTTCTAGTATTCTAGCCTTCCCACCTACACTTCTCCTGCCTTCCCTCACTATAGACAATAGAGACGAGATGATAATCACTAAACTTGGATGTAAACAACATTAGGACAGATGTAAAATAATCTTATTTCTCTCCAGAAAGGCCAGCTCTGCCTCTTCAATTAGGTTAAGTACTCCGGCTACATGTTTCTATAGCATTTCCCTCTCATAATAGTTATTATGCTTGACTGTCATTATTTGTTAAAGTTTTACCTGATAAATTAAGTCTCTTTTGTCCACAGATTTTAAATCAGCCTTTAAATAAGTGCCTGGTAGATAAATGGAGTTTCTTAAATACTTGCTAAAATAATGATTGTTTAAGTGAATTTATATTACTATGTTCTCTATAGTCCTGGTCCCACCTGGTAACCAGTTGTGTCTAACTTTGGTTAGTTTCGTGTGTCAAAAGTGCTAGAGTTAATCTTTGCCTACCTAAATTTGAATTTTTATCATGAAAATACTGGTTTCAAAATTCATTCACAGCTCAATTTCCTAATTTCCTCAATCATTTATCAGAAAGCAGAGGTATTACTTCATCTCTTGGCCCACCTGGACTCCCTAGATCATGTTCTGAACTTTGTATTTATATAGCGTCAGATGAAATTCTTTGTGGATGTTTGCAATTAATTTCACCTATTTTATTGTTATATTTTCACTACACTTCCAATATTCTCTTTCCTTCCCTTCTTCCCATCACACATTCTTTGCTGGTCAACTCTGTTTCTCTACTGACCACCATAGTCTACCACCACAGCTTTGCTCATTCCATTCCTTTCCCTCCAGTGCTCACTTCCTCCCTCTACAAATGTTCAGATACCACTCATTCTTCAAGAGCCAACAAAAATGTGATGCTTTCTACTCCCAGTTCCCTGCCCAGACCAAAGTAAGCTTTTCCTCCTTCAAACTCTCATTTGTTATTTTATAACTTCTATAATAAGTATGTATGTCTTTTTTCTTTCAGTGCAGTATAAGTTCCCTGAGTGTACAAAGCTTGACTGATTGATGCTCATATTCTCTGAGTACCCTATGTATATTGGGCATTCAGTAAATACATGAATGATCTTACAATGAGAGCACAGGATGCAATAGCTATAAAAGCAGTCCCATTAAAGATTACCTGTGAATATTGATCATCTCCCAAATAAAAGAGGCTAAGTTCTTTAAGTTTCTTCATGTTAGGTATAACAAAAATATCACATGTGAGTATAACCCAAAAGGATTGTGTAACCCAAATAATACCATTCATAAAAACCTTGTAGAATTGATCACCTCCTTCAATTTCAATAGTAGTCGTGATTGTATTGTGTGCCAAATATTTTGAGTTTTCTTCCATCTATCTTATAGGTACAATTTGAGACTAGGAAGGACCATGTGATTAGCCTCATTCAATGCATGTGAGGGAGAGTGACGACTGCCAAGCCAGAGCCATAGCACTTAATTGCCTAGGTGAGATTGTGAGAGCCATCCAGTCACTCTGGCGTGGCAACTTACTGCATTTGAGATGATACTCCTCCACCCTTTGTGAGGCACTATGATGAAGAGAGCTCTTTGCTGACCTACAATGAATGTGTAGCACAAACAGGAAACAAAACCACAGATTTTAAATCAGTGACAACTGGAGTTATTTATTATAACATCATAAACCAACCTGTTCTATTTTATTTTATTTTATTCTCCATTTAGGAAGCTTGTAGATATTTAATAACACAAAATCCCTATGATATTTTATTCCTTACTATTGTTTTCATCATACTTCTTGTCACCCACTGCTTAGAACATCAGCCATAATTTATGCACATGAGAAAGATATAATCATTGATGGGGAAAATTAGCTATTATGAATTGCCTAAAAAGATAGGCTTATTTAGAGAAAACATAGGGGTATAATAGAATGAATTCCTTTAGAAAATAAGCAAAGTATTTAACCTTTTTTAAGTGTAGAATGTCATGAATATTATACTTTAAATTCCTATGGACATTTGTTGTTTATTTTGAGAATTATTTATAAAAGAAAGACAAGATGATGAATGCACATAATAAAAAGCTTTGGGTTTTAGGCTATGATTATAAAAGTAAACTTTTCTATGTTAAAAATAAAATCTGGATTTTTACTAGATGAGCACACTCATAGAGAATATTTATATTAATATACAAATATATTATTATACATTTCTAAAGAAGGGTGCAACATTTGTCATATATTATCTAAAATTTCAATAAATTATTTTTCTTTTATAGAAGAGCTACAGTTTAGAGATGAGTGACCTGCCTTAGGTTACAAACGCAAGCAATAGAAATTTAGAAAATAATATGATCTGCCCACTTAGTCTTGGAATGACTTTTATTTTAACTATCTGTTTTCTGATGGCCAAAAAGCAATTTTAACATAATAAGCATTTTCTTATAAGAATAGGAATCTTTTCCTAGAGCAGATAGCTCAAAATTCTCAATTATGATGTCATTTAAACTCAATGTGACATTTGAAGTGTTAGGAAATGTCTCTGAGCTATGTGTCTAAGGAGGACCATATCAAACAAAGGTAAAGTCCCAGAGGCTGGTAAACGAGGAAATCATCACAGTCTTATGGGAGTGATGAGGAAGAATGGAGAGAGGTCATATCGTAGAATAAGTGAGGGCAATAGTAGTTGAGACGAAAAGGTGAAAGATTTCATAATTATCACTAGTTTCTAGATAAAGTTAAACATAATCAATCTCAAATCCAAGGTTCAGTCAGGACACAGAAATCACTCTAAGTATTTTTGGCAAAGAGAGATTCAAAAGAGGGAATTAACTGCCTATGAAACCATTGGAAGGACTAAAGATGCAAACCTCAGGGAAAACTTCCAACTGGCTTTCTTTTTCACCACTGTACTGTGGAGAACCAGGCGATACCCAGGTTCTGCCAATCAGGACAAGAAACTGCAGACAGCTATTCTTGGTGATCCTAGGCAAACCTCCACACACACACACACACACACACACACACACAAATCTCACATCTGCTGAAGCCCATGCATTTGCCTGCCACTGCCAAAGAAAAAATAATATGGCTCTGTCTCCCTTCCACCTTCCAAATCATGCTCACATGCATGATTGGTAGAACATAAATTGCATTCCAAGCCCTAGAGTCAAGAGAATCTGGAGACTACATTTCCTAAATTCCTAACCTGCTCAAAACAAAAGGCACCCTGGGAGCGTTTTCCACTTAAAAAATTAAATTAAATCAGTGGGATGATTTTTATTCTCTTAATAAAAACTTTGAAGAGATTTAATTCATAACACCTAGATGTTTCTCACATTTCCTTGGATCACTTCCTCAAACCTCTCTCACCTGTGCTGCCTCCTCACCTTTCAATTGTCCTGCCCCCAAATACCTCTCACTCTTCCCATTCTTTTTCTATTTTCCCTACTCCCTTCCTCCATTCCCTTATTATCTTGCTCAAATTTAAAAACAAAAACAAAAATAAAAACACTGAACAAGCTTTGGACTTCCCACTAGATGTGAAAATTAGGCTTTTAAGCAATTTTATGTAAATTTCCTAGGCTGCTTCATGTTTTTGTTTTTTCTCTTTTAAGTTCTCAGGGGGTTATGAGATCATGATTACCTCTTACAGAGTAATATGCTCTCTAATCAACACTGACATGGGACATACTCTCTATCTCTTTATTTACCCCCAACAGCATTCTCGAAAGTCACTATCAGTATAAAACATTTGGTCTGACAGGTAAGGGCTAAAAACAGCATTGTATGGCAAAGGTAAAATTGTTTACTCAACATTTCTCTTTCTTTGGCTGTCCACGACACTGGAAACTTTTCTCTCATATTTTCATATGCCTCTCCTTGTCCCCCCCCCCTTTTCTCCTTCCTTTCTTTTCAGTTCCTAATTCCTCTTCATTTCTTATGCAGAACATAAATTTCATGGTCTCCTTTTACTCTACAGTAGGTGCAGGGAAATAAGCAGCATCTCACTTTCCCTGCCCAAAACAGCCTATAAAGATCATTTGTTAACTGAAAGCTCATCTACTTTAAAGAGAAATTATGCATTCCCCATAGAGACAGACATAGTGGTCAATATTGTGATTCTAAACAGAGCAATTTATTTTGCACTATGCTATTCAAAGAAAGGCCAGCTCTTTAATCCTCAATTCTAAACCTCATACAAGGGAGAACTGTATAATTAATGCAGAAGCAAGGTGAAGACCAGAATGTTCAAAGAAACAAACTATTGTTATTACTAGTTTGATAATGTGGTACAGAAGCCAGGGCACCACAGGCTTCCTTAGTGAAGACTTTAATCATATGTTTAGGAGTAGAACAATAGCAATCTTCCTTCATAAGCCATGTTTTGATTAATTCTATGGAGAAATGGTGAGTATAGTGGATAACCGTGCAGAGCCTGGACTCAGCCTTCCTGCATTTGAATCCTGTCACTGGTACTCAATTATTAGACCATCTAGAAAATCAGTATCTAGGACAACTTTGCTAACATTTCTAAGACTCTTTCATATAAAAGAGAGATAACATAAACAAAAAAAATCTTCCCTTCCTCATAGCTGTTGAAAGTATTAAATGAGGTGATGTGTTAAAGCATTTAACAACTCACACAAATGTGTACATTAATGCACACACACTTTTATAAAATACAAGTCACCAAAGCAAAAAACCTCATGGTAATTCCAGGCTCCTTCCTCCACTCATCTTCCATAACCAATTGTTCACAATATTTGGCCAATTGTACCTTTTAAATATCTTCCAAATCTTTTTCCTCCCTCCTGTAGTTCAAACCTGCAAAAACATCCCCTGCCTGGACTGCAGTCACATCTTGACTCATTGTCATTGTTATTGTTGTCTCCTCATTTGGCACCTACACTGCAGCCTGTGGTCTTACTGTATGGAAAATCTTATCAATTCAACTTCAACTTAAAAGCCTTCACTGTTTCCCAAATATCTACAGGGTACTATTTAATCTCTGTAGTTTAATAGATAGGAACTCATCATCCAAATTTTCCAACCTCTACAGAAGTGAGTATCAAACTTCAGAGTGTTTCAGACTTCCTTGGAATGTTTATTAAAAATACAGATTTTAGAGTCTTACTCCACTGACAGTCTCATATGGTAGATTTCAATCAAATACTATCAATCTGAGTTGTTACCGGTAAAACCAGGTAATTCTGAAGCAGGGTTTCTGAGGTCATCCTTTGAGAAATGCTCTGCTCTATAGCCACCATTTCTTTACTACATCCACTCTCTGTCCACCCTCTACAACTAGTAGGTCTTCAATTATGACATGCTTTATATGCTTTCTTGCCTCTAAAACTGCTATTCCTACTTCCTGTAAGGTCCTCTTCACCCTTTCTGTCTGGCTAATTTCCATTTATCTTTCAGTATTTTTTGTTGTTGTTGTTCAAATGTCACTTGCGTGTTAGGAGATCCCTAATACTTTTAGGGGACTATTGGTAATAGTCAGTTCTGCATTTCAGCAAAGTCTTTTAGTAACCTTTACTTGTTGCATTGGGTTATAAGCAAATTTTAAATGTTAGTCCTCCCTTCTAAACTCTAAAATCATGGCCAGCAGGGAAATCCTCACATTCATTCTTGAGTTGCCATTATCTAGTGCCAGGCTCATATTAGGTGCATGATAAATATTTGTTGGCTGAATGAAGAAACTAATAAATCTTAGAGTCACTAACCTGAAATTATTTAACTTCTACATGACAAAATATTTCCTCCACAAGCTTTCTGCTCCTCTCATCAAGGCTAAGAGATCAATATTATTAACTTATATTGGAAACAGCTGACAAAATTGAAGGCTACTTTCTATTTATATATGATTAGTTGATTTCAATGAAGAAGAAATTACAATACACTGAAGACATAAAGAGTGAAAAGGGGTTTGTCTTTCCCTTTATTCTCTATTAAATACAGTGTCCAGAATAACCCGGGTATCACCTAAAGTGTTGGCGACTTTGCCTGCAGGTGGAATTCCCTAACCATCCCAGGTTCCGGGTGTTACAGTTGGTGCAATTCAGCTGGCCATGGGAGTGGGTGATCTGTAGGTTTACCTGAGATTTGTAGCAAAGCTCTGATTGCACAGTAGAGTAACCGTTTAAAGAAGGGCTAGTATCCTTTCCAACTTTTTACTATTTCACTTAAAGAAGATATTGAAGACTGACAGTGTTGAACTTTACCTGAGCTTTATGCTCCTGTAAAACATCAATGCTTAAGAAATCCCTCTATATTTTTGTATTCCAGGAAATGGCTTACTGCAAAGAACCACCTTTTCCCATGACTTAGATGACTCCCAGATGACATCCTTGTGTATCTATGACAAAGCCCAATGAAGATCATCAATTCCCATTATTTGCCTGATAATTAGCTGAACTGTTTATCCCAACTTACCAATATGGACAAAATTACCACTAATTTGACTTGACCCACTGTAGACAGCCTTCTCTACTTCCTTGGGCCTCTGAAGTTGGCCCACCTTTGAGCTTGGGCAAGTACTGACGGCTTAAGCAGGCATTGGAACATGGAACAACCCCCACTTAAAAAGTCCCCCCCAAATTCAGCTGGTTGCAAAAATGACATGACTTGTTCAACTATCCGATCGTATCCATCTTCTCATCCCACTCCTCACACCCATGACCCAAAGCATCAGAGTAAAGAGATGGGTAAGTAATGGATTTCTTCTTCTCCAAATGCACTGGCCCACTGCAATGATTTCTTTATAAGAACCCCTGCAGAATTAGTCTTCATGACAATTTATTAAGTGCACAGAGATGAAAAGAGTAATAAACAAAGCACCTATCATTCATTGAGTAGGGTTTCTACTATAGGCCAGACTTTTACTTCTTAACAAAATTAGAAGAAACCAGAGTTAAAAGGTAACTCTACTTAAATGAGGTAACTCTACTTTAAATAATTTATTACTTAAATAAGGTAACAATGCCTGAAGATTGAGATTTAGTTATGGGACCAGTCAATACATTAGAGTAGATTACTAATTATTAGAACTTTCTTAATTTTAATAGGTAGAGCACAAGGTATTAGGTCTTCAATTTCTGAGACTAGTACTCCAGGAATTATAGAGAGAAAAATGCAGAATATTATAGACGAGAATGTTCTAATACAAATGTTATACTGGCTTTTTAAAAATTGCTCTTCTTACCTTAAGCTGGGCCCTGACATACAGATGGAAGCATTGAAGGGTTTTTGTGTGGAGGTTAGAGTCTCAGTCACCTCCGCTTATCATGATCAATGATTTTTTTCTCAATTACATGATTCTTGATAAGAGTTTTTTCCCCATGATATTTGTTAATTGTGATATCACTATACAAGGAAGCATATAATACACTGATTTTAAAAACTTTGTTTAAAAAATGGTATTGTTCTTTAGCTTGAAATTCTATTATATAACTCTGGAATGTATAGCTTTTGTAAATTTACAAATTGGATGTTTTATTATATTCCAATTCTAGACAAATTATGGAAATCATTATTTTTTGGTCTCTGTAGTCTAATCACATTCCTAAGAAATATAGTTGTGATTAGAAACACTTTGATATTCAATGTAACACAAAGACTTTCAAAAGTGATATTTATGCTGGTAATGTGTGTGCTTCATCATTCTCTATCTGAGCTATCATTGTCTTCAAGAATGGAGGTAGCTATATTTGTAGCAATGAGGATAGAGTTTGCAATAAAAATTCAAAATAAAATTTCCTCAATTTCAATATTACAACAGTGGGGAGACTTAAAAAAAAAAGAACACCAGGAGAAGGAAATATAAAACTATTAACAATTAAGGTTTAACTATAAAAAGAATAGAGGTACCAGAGGTGGGAGTAGGGAAACTGAAAAGTCATCTTACCACATGTGATTGCTGATGTAGTATTTTACCAAGCACCCATCATGTAACCAAATCGAACAGGCTATTAATTTTACAGAACTATTAATAATGAAATAGTTCTAAATTCATGTTGATAGGGATTCATATCTAGATAGAACAGCATTCCTATTCTACATTATGCTAATTTTATTTTGAAAGTGTTTTATTTTCATTGCCTGAGCTATACACCTATGAAAAATAGGAATATTAGTGTTCTTTTTAAGTCAAGAGTCCCTATGAAATTTCCCGAAAGAAAATACACTGAAATCAAATTTGAACATATCCAATGTAGGCTACTCCTCCTCACAGAATCTTAGTCAACTTTAACTCTTCCATCCCCTTCCTCAACTCTTTTTATTAAAGTACCGTTATAAAATGACCATGGAAGAAACAGCAGAATATTTCAAAACTTATTCCAGATCTTACAGAACAACAACCTAACCTCACAAGGTTTTGCATCCTACATGACACCATAACTGATTAGTTAATGGGTCATTCTTACATCTTCTAAGGCTAGATGCAACAAGATAATTGAGAAACTGTGAATCTTATGATTTTAAGCCATTGCCACATTTCTTTTGCTATAAAATTAGTGATTTTGTCAGGAACAATGTTTTGTGGCATTTTAGACCCTAAGTCAAGTGTTCTATGAGTCCACATGTAGAAGCCTTGCAAGTCTGAAAGGTGTATTCATATCAAGAATAAGTGTCTGACCAGTTGGAATAAACCACTGCCCACATCATGAGAGAAGGAGTCCCATGTAGTCAACCTGAAACCTGCTACCAGTAGCCAGATTAGTCACGTTCACTTTGCCATTGGGCAAGCACTTTATGGTAGTTTCTTAGGGCTTTTATAACAAATTATCACAAACTTAGTGGCCTAAAACAACAGAAATATGTTCCTTCACAGTTCTGGTGGCCAGATGTCTGTAGTCAAGATGTTGGTAGCACTGGTTCCTACTGTAGGGACTTAAGAAAAAATCTGTTCCATCCCTCTCTCCTGGCTTTTGAAGACTGCTTGCAGTCCTGGTATTCCTTGGCATAACTCCAATCTCTGTTTCCAACTTCAAATGACTGTCTTCCCCATGTGTCTTTGACACTTTAATTGAGAGTGTTAATTCTCCCTCTTCTTTCTCTTATAAAGATACCAGCCATTGAATTTAGAAATCACCCTAAACCCAGGAGTGATCTTATCTATAGCTACTTAAACTAATTGTATCTTCAAAGATCCCATTTCCAAATAAGGTCACATTTACAGGTAACAGATCCTAGAACCTAGTAATGTCTTTTTGTAGGACACAATTCAACTCTCTGCATAGCGGATGAAGAGGTTGGCTGGACTTGACTGTCTACAAGAAAAAGTTTTATCTTATCTCCCTGACTGTTGAGACATTCCTCTTCTCTGTGTGCCCTTTGTTGGTTATTCACATGCAGCACAAACAGCACCATAATCTATGCCTGTTTTGAGATGACCACTCATATACCTCATTCAGACACCTGTTTGTTGACGATCTGCCAATAATTTCTCTCCAAGTCCTGAGCATATGGCCAAACAGTCAGCCGTGCTCCATGAGCCAGTGTAAATGTATACAGTGTAGATCCATTCAATGTAAGTTTGTCATCTCCCAATTAAAGTGTCATTTAGATATACTGTTTGAATTTCTGCTCTTTAAGAGAATTCCCTACTCATCTATCTTTTGGGAATTTCCTTAAATAAGAGTGTAATGTTGCCGTAGTTCTCTTCTCACTAGTGCCAGCATACTTTGCAGCATAATTAGTAAGCCCAGGCCTAATATTTTTCTTCTTCAGTCAACTAGTTGTAAGGAACTCTCTATGACAGGTGTTGGCAACCTATGGCCTGTGGGCCAAATCCAGCTACCTGCCTGCCTTTATAAATAAAGATTTATGGAAACACAGTTGCATTCATTTGTTGACATATTTTCTGTGTCTGTTCACACACTATAATGGCAAAGTGCAATAGGTGTGATCAAGACCATTATGTCCCACAGTCCCACAAGCCTAAAACATACTATCTAAACCTTTACAGAAAAAGTTTGCCAACCTCTGCTCTAGGAGGTCATAGAAGTGGGTTGAAAGAGAGTAAACGATATAGTTACCATAACAATCCAAGGTCATACAATTTAATTGTGCCTTTGAGACCTACTCATATCCAATCTTGTATATCTACTTCCACTTTGTGATGATGTGCTGGTATACTCACTGAGCTATTGGTCAGATAAACCCAATCTTGTTACTTGATGTCTCGGGGTCTGGGACTCAAAACCTATTGTGGTCAATAGCAAGCATTTTTATTCTAAAAGAGAAGAGTTATTTTCTTAAGAGGAAGTGGGTTTTTTTCCAAAACTCTATAATCACCCCTATCTGGAATTGTATCAATAGTATCCTATATATCATCATATATATTTTCAGCATCATCTAATCTCTTGTATCATATGGACCAAGTGGAGGGAAGTGTATTGCATACTGAATCTGTTGCAATTTTTTCTCTTGTTCTAGGCACCTCTTAAAAGTGTTAAGCTTATGGGTTATTTAGTAATTGGATCAGAGTAGCACCCATCAATATGTTGTTTCTAAAATCCCAATAGGTTACTAAACGTTATACCTTTTTCTTAGTAGTAGATTTTATAAGGAGTGAAATTCTTTTTCCAATTTCTTCATGTTTCATATCACTATAATCAAACAAACTTTACTAAATCCCTAGAGTTTTCACGAATATATCTTCCACACTGGGATTTTGGTGCTTTACCAAATCATTAAGGAGACTTCTTGCAATGATGTCCAATTATTATGATGTTGTCAATGCAGGGGACCAGTGAGATGTTTTTGTAAAACAACGATCAACATTTTTGTGATCTATATCATGACAAACAATCAAAGAGCTGACATCCCTCTGAGATAGCACAGTAAAGGTGTACAGTTGTCACTGTAGTTGAAATCAAACTCTTTCTCCTAGTCATCACTAAACAGTGTTAGAAGATTATTTTTCAGCCCAATAATTCTGTACCAAATGCCAGCGGCTGTGTTGATTTGCCCCTATTAACAGCTCGATCTGGAACAGAAGCTGCAATTGGAGTAACCACCTGATTAGGTTTATGTTAATACACAGCCATTCTCTGGGACCTGTAGGTCTTTTTCACAAGTCAAAAAGTAAATTAACTGGAGATGTTATAGGAATCACTACCTTGCATCTTTCAAATCTCTTATAGTGGCATTGCTTCCTGAAATATCCCCAGAGACGCAATATTACATTTGATTTTCTATTTTGGTAGCTATTGACATTTCAGTGGCTTCTACGTGGTCCTTTATAATAATAGACTTTACTGCACAACTCAGGAAGCCAATGTGGGGATTTTACTAGTTGCCGAAAATGTCTGTTTCAACTATACTTTCAGGAACAGATTATGTCTGCATAATCACTGGGGCTCACTTTGAAAAGGTCTTAGGCCAAAATTCGATTTAACACCTGACCTTCATACACCCCTATTTGCACTATTGAACCACAATGTTATTTTAGGTCCCTGGGGATTAATGTCAAATCAGCAATTGTTTAGTAATCCTCCCACAATCTAGGTACTTCCCTCCATTTCCTCAATTTCTTTAGCAAAGATTTGAAGATTTACAATATTACTTGTGGCAATATTACAAAGAAACTTGATTTCCCCTTCAATAAAGTGACTCTTGATCTGTGTTTTCTTAGGTATAGAGACTAAGAAAAAACCCATTGTGACAATTCAAGTCAAAGTTCTGACCACCAGACCTACAATTTTATTTTGATGTTATATAGATCAAGTAATATTTTAGTGGGCTGTTGATCTCTGTTATTCTAAGGAATACTATGATTCCTTTGCCACTGCCAAAACTCCTTTTGGGTCAGACATTTTGATTGCTTTCTGGTTTTTCCTGTACCCCACATTGTATGTGGTGTTTAAGTACTACTAAACAGTCCTTCTTGACTCCAGGACCCTATTATTCCCATGGGAATTAAGAAGCTTGTTGCAACCATCATTCCTGGTCTTCAGAAGAAATCCACTGTAAAATCTTTAATGGATGTGGGTGCTGTCTCTACCAAGGATTCAGAAGTTCCTTGCTGAAAAGAGTGCTCATGTACTAGTGCAGGTGATTCTCTAATTGTTGCCCCTGGACAAACAGACTCAGCATCACTTGAGAACTTCTTAAAATGCAAATTCCCTACCTTCAACCCATACCTATTAAATCAAAAAGTTTAGGAGTGGGATCCAGTAATCTGTTTTAACAAGCTTCCAGGTGATTTTAATTTGCATCCCCAAAGGACCACTATTCTACATTATACCAGGAAAATCCTGGTATTAGATGTCAGTCATCACTGAGTTAAGGTTTCAAATGAGCTCAAAAGTTTCAAGTCAATCAAATAAATTGCTTAATCCTCCCCCAGCTACTTGTACTAACACATAAATACTGAGTGCTGGTACATTAGTTTGCTAAGGCTACCATAATAATATACCACAGACCAGGTAACTTAAAATAACAGAAATTTATTTTCTCACAGTTTTGGAGGCCAGAAGTCCTGGATCAAGGTGTCAGGAGGTTTGGTTTCTCCTGAGCTTTTTCTCTTTGGCTTGCAGATATTCACCTCATATCCTCACATGGCCTTGACTCTCTGTGTCAGCATTCCTGGCATCTCCCTCTTCTTATCAAGAAACCAGTTGTGTTGGATTAGAGCCCCATGCTACAGGCCTCATTTTAACTTAATCAGCTCTTTAAAGACCCTATTTTCAAATACAGTCACACAGATTAGGGCCCACTTATTTGACCTCATTTAACCTTAATTACCTCTTTAAAGGCTCTATCTCCAAATATGGTTACATTCTGAGGTACTGGGATTGGGGCTTCAAGATGTAAACTTGGGGAGGAGGGAAAGAATTCAATACATAACTGTCAGGTAAATTCAGCCATATAAATAAATTCATCTCAATGTAATGTGATATCATCCTCCTTGATCTAGCACAGAGTATAATTTCATACATATTTATCAATCTCTGTTGATATAAATTGTCAAAATCTTGCAATACTTTTAGTGGATAGATTATCTCTTCCTCCAGTGGAACAAGTATAAAGTCTCTCTTTGAGACTTTATACTTGTTCCTAGTTTCCTAAAATAAAGAAGAAAGTCAAGGGAAGCTACAGTCCCTACAGTCAAGGGAAGTTCATGATAATATGGAGGTTCAAAGTTCTCAACTTAATCAAATCCAGCCAAATATAATTATTCTCATTCTCAAAGTCTTACTCCTTTTTATTCTTTGCCTTACTATCAGAGACATGGCAAAGCTGAATTCAACTTATGCTATAATTCTCTAACTTACATAAAAGTCTTTGATGTCACGAATGTAGTAGCTATTCAGTCTCTCAAGAAGTCTTTCATCACAGCCCCTACTTAAGGGAGTGGGATTAAAACACTAAAACCTGGCTACCCAAAGTATAGATATATTAGTCCTCAATAGAGCATCAAAATCAGAAAGACTGAAGCTACTCAAAGTTTTAAAGTAGGCAGAAATTTAATTTATCATATTAGGCAACAAAAGTGTTGGCAGCGCTGGAGGAACAAAAGGGTTTGTGTTATTACCCTTAGGTTTAAGAAATGTAGGAAGTTATCATCACTCCCATGGAGCTTATATTCCTCAAATTGCCATCTCTGTTAATTAGCAAGAGCTGAGTGTCTCTTACAAACCATCACTACTTCTGGAGCCACTATTTGCAACTGGCATTGCTGGAGCTACTGCTGCTGCCATTTCCAAAGGCAGAGTAGCTTCTACTTTCCTCCCTCCTGCTAATCTAAATTGAGTGCCCCTCCACAGCATTTAGTTTTTCCTTTTATAGATTTAGGAGGTACAAGTGCAGTTTTGTTACATGAATAGTTTCCTGGTGAAGTCTCCGCTTTTAGTGTAGCCATCATCCAAATAGTGTACATTATGTCCACTAAGAAATTTATCATCCCTTGCCCCTCACCCACCCTTCCAGCCTTCTGAGTCTCCAGTGACTATTGTTCCATTCTCTATGTCCATGTGTGCATATTGGTTAGCTCCTATGTATAAGTGACAACATGCGGTATTAGACTTTTTGTTTCTGAGTTATTTCACTTAAGATAATGGCCTCCAGTTCCATCCATGTTGCTGCAAAAGACATGATTTCATTCTTTTCTATGGGTGAGTAGTACTCCATCGCATATAGAGACCACATTTTTTGACCCAATCATCTGTTGATGAATGCTTCTGTTGATTCCATGTCTTTGCTATTGTGAATAGTGCTGCAATAAACATATAAGTGCAGGTGTCTTTTTTATATAATTGTTTCTTTTCCTTTGGGTAGATGCCCATGATTGCTGGATTGAATGGTAGGTAGTTCAACTTTTCTTTGAGAAATCTTCATACTATTGTCCACAGACGCTGTACTAATTTACATTCCTAACAGCAGTGCATAAGCCTTCTGCTTTCTTCACATCCTTGCAAACATCTGTTATTTTTTTTTTTTGATTTTTTAATAATAGCCATTCTGACTGGTGTAAGATGGTACCTCAGTGTGGTTTCAATTTGCATTTGTCTAATGATTACTGATATTGAACTTTTTTTCATGTGCTTCTTGGCCATTTGTATGTCTTCTTTCATCTTCTTTGCTTACTTTTTAATGGGGTTATTTTGTTGTTGTTGTGTTGTTTGAGTTCCTTATAAATTCTGGATATTAGTCCTTTGTCAGATGCATAGTTTGTGAATATTTTCTTCTGCTCTACAGGTTGTCTGTTCACTCTGTTGATTATTTCTTTTGTTGTGTGGAACATTTTTAATAGTATATTTTATTTAACTCAATATATCCAAAATATTTTTTTATGTTAAGGGGATACAAATGTTTTTGTTACATGGATAGCTTTTATAATGCTTAAGTCAGGGCAATAAGTGTGCAGAACTTTTTAGTTTTGTTGATTTTTTTTTCCCAACAGAATTTTTCTAACCTAAAAATGTGTTTAAATGATGCTGGGAAAATTGGATAGCCACATGTAGAAGACTGAAACAGGATCTACAACTCTCACTTCTCACAAAAATCAACTCATGAACTTAAACCTAACACATGAAGCCATAAGAATTCCAGAAGAAAATGCTGGAAAAACTCTTTTAGACATTGGCCTATGCAAAGAATTTATGAAGAAGACCCCAAAAGCAATCACAGAAAAAATGAAAATAAATAAATGGGTCCTGGTAAAATTAAAAAGCTTCTGCACAGCCAAGGAAACTATCATTAGAGCAAACATACAACCTACAGAATGGAAAAAAATATTTGTGGCCAGGCGCGGTGGCTCAAGCCTGTAATCCTAGCTCTCTGGGAGGCCGAGGTGGGCGGATCCTTTGAGCTCAGGAGTTCGAGACCAGCCTGAGCAAGAGCGAGACCCCATCTCTACTATAAATAGAAAGAAATTAATTGGCCAACTAATATATATAGAAAAAATTAGCCGGGCATGGTGGTGCATGCCTGTAGTCCCAGCTACTTGGGAGGCTGAGGCAGCAGGATTGCTTGAGCCCAAGAGTTTGAGGTTGCTGTGAGCTAGGCTGACGCCATGGCACTCACTCTAGCCTGGGAAATAAAGTGAGACTCTGTCTCAAAAAAAAAAAAAAAAGAAAAGAAAAAAATATTTGTATGTTGCACATCTGATAAAGGGTTAATAACTAGAATCTATATACAACTCAGGAAAATCAACAAGAAAAAATTACACAACTCCATTAAAAAGTGGGCAAAGGACATGAACAGAAACTTTTCAAAAGAAGATAGACTAATGCCAGGAAACATGAAAAATTGCTCAACATCTCTAATCATCAGGGAAATGCAAATCAAAACCACAATGAGATATCACTTAACTCCAGTGAGATTGGCTTTTATCAAAAAGTTCCAAACAACAAATGTTGGCAAGTATGAGGAGAGATAGGAACACTCACACACTGCTGGTGGAACTGCAAATTATTATTAATACAACCTCTATGGAAAGTAATATGGAGATACCTCGAAGAACTAAAAGTAGAACTACCATTTGATCCAGCAATCTCACTACTGAGTATTTACCCAAAGGAAAAAAAAGACATTCTATTAAAAAGACATCACTACTCAAATGTTTATAGCAGCACAATTCATAATTGCAAAGATGTGGAAACAATTCAAGTGCCCATCAATACATGAGTGGATTAATAAAATGTGGTATATGTATACCATGGATTACTACTCAGCTATAGAAAACAATGATGATCTAATAACTCTTGTATTATCCTAGATGGAGCTGGAGTTCATTCTTTGATGTGAAGTATCACAAGAATGGAAAAACAAGCACCACATGTACTCTCCATTAAAGTGATACTAATTGATCAACACTTATGTGCACATATGGAAGTAACATTGATCGGGTATCAAGCAGGTAGGAGGGGGATGGAGGGGATGGGTAAATTCATACCTAATGGGTGAGGTGTACACTGTCTGGGGGATGGGCACACTTGTAGCTCTGACTCAGGTGGTGAAAATGCAATATATAATATGCAATCAGAGTGTTTGTACTCTCACAATATTCTGAAATTAAAAAATAAAAAAAGAAATAATAGATTGGTTTCTAACACATCTGTTGTCTGTAGCTACATGGGTATTACCGTTACTGGGATTCCTCCAACTTTAATAACTAATGAATGTCAATCCTCACTGCTTCTCTACACTTTGTGTGTCTTTGCTGACAACTCTTCTTTTCATATTTTTTGGTAGATAGATCAATATTACTGATTAAGCTACAGTCAAGTCACTGATCCTATCAACCTAGTAGATATTCTATACTCAATTTGAGTTATTCAATTTTTTGTCTAATAAATGTTCCTCTAAGTGCTCTAAAAATATTAATGCATCAATCTTCATATGCACTCTAGGAAGTACATTCAGTCATGGTCTACATACCAATATTTCTATTAATGATGAACTGCATATATGACGGTGTTGTCATAAGATTATAATGAAGCTATATAATGGAGTGGGCTATACCATCTAGGTCTATGTAAGTGTACTTTATGATGTTCATACAATAATGAAATCACCTAATGACACATTTCTCAAACTGTATTTATGTAGTTATTGTGACACATAATTTTACTAGTATTACCTTCATCTTGTAGATGAGAATTGAGGTAAACAAAGCTTGAGTAGCTTGGCACAGAGTTAATAAATGGTAGAGCTGGTATTATCAACCTAGGCAGTCTGACTCCAGAGACCATGCTTTAACCCAGATGCTATGCTGCTTATGAAGTTAAAAGCTTATAATTCTATAATCTATTTTATATTTTTTAATTTAGTTTCATAGTATGGATTTCCAACTATTCTCCAGTGTCTTTTCTATCTTACCTTTGCTGAACCTCCCCAATGCACGTATGTATACATGTTCCCACATATGTACATATGCTCTCTCTCACACACATACAGACACACACAAGCTTTTTTCAGGCCTCAGAAATATTGAACTGCTGGTAGTTCTTGCAGGACAACCCATTACTTTCTACTTTCATGTTTTTGCAAATGCCTCCTCCTCCCTAGTAAGCCCTACCTTACCTCACCTCATTAGCCTGGAGAGTACTTCTTTCTTGTTTTAAAATTCTCACCTCCCTTCCCCCTCCTCACACACATATTCCAAATAGATTTCATAGCTTTTTTATAATTAGTGAAGTCTCTGATACTTGTACAGACTTCTGTTATTGCAATTATTATTTATATTCCTGTCTCTGTTATTACACTGTAAGTACAATGAGGACAAGGTTCAGGTCTCGTTTAGTTTTATATTCCCAGTCCCTAGCATAGTCCCAGGTACATAGTATATAAATATCTGTCATGTTTCACTGAAACCCATTTTGCCATCCCTTTGCTTACATTTTTTTTTCAAAAAGACCCTACAAAAAACAAAAAAGCCTAAATTTCCTTGGAATTGCAGTAAGCCCTCCCTAATTTGCTCACAATTTACTTTTCCAGCTTCAGGTCTCACCAACACACATAAAAATACATACCACTGTGGGCTCCAGCAAAACTGAACTGGGACTGCTTAAAGATCCCAGAACACAATTTCTCTTTGAGCCAAAACGCCACATTCTATAATACAAGCATATCCTGTAGTTTCTTGCTTTTATATCTTTGCTCACATAGTCTTCACCTAGAATGCACCTCAGTTTTCACTGTTCTTAAAAATTCTGCTGAGCTTTCCGTGCCATCCCTCATTAAACAGTAAGTCAGATAAAATTTACCTTTTTATCTTCTGTGAGACCACTCACTGTGTTTCTCTTATTTATATGTAGCCACGATTTATTTCATGAAATGCATCATTAACTCCGCAGAGGCAGGTGCCTGTTTACCTCTGAATTTCCCATCCCAGCCCCCCAGAGCGCTTTGCCTTGAGCCTTGTCCCCAAACAAATACTCAGTATTAGCTACTGTGTTGACATAGTAGAGTGGTATTCTTGTCCACATACTGACTCATTGCTAAATCATTATAGAGACATGTATTTTATGACTCAGTAATAACTGAGATATAATCAATAGAATAAAATGGTTACCTAGCCACATTCCATTCATAAGCATGTAGATTGAGAAAACTTAGAAAAATAAAGCCACAAGTAGGTACTGTTTACCATTAATAAGTGTTTACAATATGTCAGCACTATGCTATCTATCAATTTAATATTATAGGTTTTAGTATCCCTGTTTCAGAGATAAGGGAGCTAAGGCTTAGAAATTTTAAGAAACATGCCTAAGTTCACAATCTAGTAAATACAAGAGCCTAGCGTTAAATCCTGGTCAGTCTCCTGCACCTGTGCTCATAACACTAAACTACACTCCCCACTTATCATGTACAAGGTCTGTCCTGAAAGTATCCATCCATATAATAGGAAAAGTAGAGATATGTATTGAAGACAGAAGATACAGGAAATATTGTACATAGGACAATGACACCTCAGTGCCCTTCAAAGTAGGCATGGTTGGGAACTCACGCAGTTCTCCCAGCGTCTCCTAACCTCACCCATACACGCTCAACATTCTCAGGTGCTCTGCTTGTTGCATGCCTTCCAGCACATGGATCATTTTCAATAGATTCTTGACAAATCTTTGAAGCATTTGTGCCACTCTTTTATTGGTGCTGCACTCATCACATCATCCCCAAAAGCCTTCTGATTCACCTGAAGAGTTTTCTCAGAGGAGTGTTCAAGCTTAACACAAAATATGGTGCAGATTCGTTGCTCTACTCACTCAGTCACTTTGAATGCGACAGCCACGCAGTACACACTCCACCATGTCTAGTGACCCACAGACTAGTACAGTGCAGTCGTCACTGTTCCCACATGTGCATTACAGTCCACTCACCTTGGCTCATGGGTTACATCTATGTTGGGCAAACCATTCTCATTATGTTAACAATGGCTGGATACTTTCCAGACAGCCCTTGTACAAATGCTTTGCCCTAAGCCTTCTACATATACTACTATATTTGATCCTTAGAACTACTTTGTGAAGCATTATTATATTTCTCATTTTACCAATGAGGAAACCAAGATTCTGAAAAGTTATTTCCTAAAATTCACATAGCCAGTAAGTGAAGGGGTAGAGTTGAAATTTGAACCAGGAGCAGTTTATCCCAGTCTTAATCTGAAATTGTAAACTCTTCGGCATAGATCTTTCTGCTTTAGCATTTCCTCTTTTGGGGCTATTGACTATTTGGAGTGTGGAGAGGAAGCCAAAAGAGAATCCCCAGATATTTAAGATCCTTTCATCTGGCAAGTAAAGGACTTGAAATGCCCCTGTGTCACAAGGCATTATCTATTTCATACTACTAAACAATTTCTTGTATTCTCTGGCTTGAGGGTAGAATAGAGACCCTAAACCTACATCTAATTGATTTATTAGTTACCTAGTTCTGTTTCCATGAATCATTTTTGGCAGGATTATCGACTCACATGTGAGCTGATTTTTAATTGGTTTCTCTTTTTATTATAATAATATTTATGGTTAAATTGATCAGTAGACAAGGAAATAATTCATGGCAGATATGTATGTGCTTAAATTCTCAAGTAGTGTCTGACATTCTTGGCTTTTATAGAAATGCTGTGTTCAGTGATTTGCTGAGAAAGACTAAAGTTTTTAATGGGCAGAATCCCACTGTCAGGCAACATGCAATAAAGCAAAAGCTGGATTGGTGCTAATCTTCAGCAAGGAAAGAACAGAAACCCCAGGATGGCCTGGCCCTGAAACAAGCAGCTGCTCTCATCACACTGCAACTAACCTTTAGAGCAGATGCCCCAGTGAAAACACAGCTACATATGGGCTTTCTAACTAATTTCCTTACCAAAGTAGTGGTCTTATGATAAAAATAATAGTAAGAATGGTGGCAAATAATGCTCTCATGGCCTTTTATAGTTAATGGGCTTAAAGGCTCTTTCTTGCAGCTATGCTTCTCCAGTTATGTGGGCATATACCATGGAAACATGAAGGTATTCCAGTAGTTGACACAGCTTCCTAGGAACATCAATTTTAGTCTGTTTTAGGTAATGTTAAACATTATTTTTTTATTAAGTCAAACATAGGTATATTATGAGGTAGACTGAAAAATAAGCATACAATTTAAAGATAAAACATCAAGTTTCAAAGAAACATTATGCTTGCTTCAGCTAATTTCTGGTTCTGAATGAACCAGATGGTTCTGAGTGAACCATGGGGGTTTGCCCTCACTCTCATCTGTCATTGAGAGTACATAGGGAAAAAGGTTAGGATGCACTGACACATTATTTATTTGAGGTTTATTAATAAGATAAATATTTTTATTAATTTAACAAGTGGATTAGAATAATTATGTATTTTAAAGTTTGCAAAGCCATATTCTTTGTTTCCTACTTTTCACACCATTTACCTGTAAAACCACTCAAAACTCCAGGTACTCCATGAACCACAAGGAAAATAAGTAGGTGTTCTAAAAAGATAAAAGAACCCACCATACTTCACCGTTGTGCTTCCTGTGAATGTCCCATTAACATTCAATGACTCTTTCTTGTCATTATTTATACCTCTTAGAGGTATTAGAGGATTAACCTACTTGCTGTGACTCAGTAAACCCTTTTGAATGGTGTGAGGGACCAGTTGACATAACCAATGACATGGCACACTCTTTCAGACTTCAGTTCATCAGAGTCAAGAGTTAGCAGTAATTCTGCTAATATTTTCTGGTTTCTTTCATAAATTAATCTCGGAATCAGTCACAAGTGATACTCTGTTATTCTAGCCTCAATGCTTTATCAGACTTCTCACTTGTATCTTCTCTACCAAGACAGGCAGACCTTCAGCACAGCTCTTTCCTTTAATGGGTGCAATAGAACACAGCATTTGGGAACAGTATTATGAAGTGATTTAGTGACATACCCTCTGATGTCAGTAGACCTGGCGTGTTTTTTGGTCTTTTGAGACACAGTCTCACTCTGTTGCCCATGCCAGAGTCCATGGCGTCAGCCTAGCTCACAGCAACCTCAAACTCCCAGGCTCAAGCAATCTTTCTGCTTCAGCCTCCCAAGTAGCTGGGACCATAGGCATGAGCCACCATGCCCAGCCAATTTTTTCTATATATGTTTAGTTGTCCAGCTAATTTATTTCTATTTTTAGTAGAGACAGGGTCTTGCTCTTGCTCAGGCTGGTCTTGAACTCATGACCTCAAGCAAGCCTCCTTCCTCGGCCTCCCAGAGTGCTAGGATTACAGGCATGAGCTACCTCGCCAGGCCAGTAGACCTGGGTTTTAATCCCAGCTCTACCATTGACAAGCAAGTTATTTATGTTTCTAGTATCAATTTGTTATTAGCTTAATGAATACAATATCCTCATGAGACTGATGTGAGAACTAAATGACCTAAAAAGCACTCTAACCTTAACTTAGAATATGTGATCAATAAATGATAGTCTTATTTATTACTGTTGACATCATTTTTATTGTTTTAATGTTTTAAGTATAGCATAAAAATTTCATAAAACTGTGGCATACTACTCAAATAAAGTTTCACAAAGTAAATACAGCCACTCAGGCCAAGATATCAGCACCCTGAAAACCTTGCTTATGCCTTAACTACCTTGAGGGAACAGTATTTTTACTTTGATCATAATGCTATGGTGTGAATGTTCCCTCCAAAACTCGTGTTCAAATTTAATTGCCATTGTAACAGGGTTGAGACCTTCAAGAAGTGATTAGTTCCTAAGGACTCTGCTCTCATGAATGGATTAATGCTTTTATTGTGGAAGTGGGTTAGTTATTGCAGAAGTGGGTTCCCGATAAAAGGATGAAGTTCAGTCCCCATCCTTTCTCCATTTCCTGCACTGCCTTGCCCTTCAGCCTTCTGCCATAGAATGAAGTAGCACAAAGCTCCTTGCCAAATGCTGGCCCCATGCCCTTGCAATTTCCAGCCTCCAAAACCATGAGCCAAATAAACTTCTATTGTTTATAAATTACCCAGTCTATGGTATTCTGTTGAAGCAGCAGCAGACTAAAATACATGATAAATTAATTTTTGTCTGTGCTTGTAATTTACATACATCGAATGAGATTATATGTACTCTCTTCTGTGCCTGGTTTCCTTTTCTCAATATTATGTTGTGATTCTCTCATGTTGCTGCCTGCAGCAGGGATTTGTTCATTTTATTTCTGGATTGCATCAATATAAAATATTTTTATTCATTCTTTTGTTGACATGCATTCTACTGTTAAATGTTGATAACATTTATTTCTAGCTTGGGACTATTATGAGTAATGCTGCTATGAACATTCTTGTGTTCTCATTTTTGTTAGGTTTATACCTGCTCTAGAATTGCAAGGCTGTTAAATGCGTATTTCCTGCTTTAGTAGATACTGCAAAATACTTTTCTAAAGTGGTTGGTCGAATTTACACTTTTACTAGCAATGTATGAGAATAGCAGTTGCTCCACATCTTCACCAACAGTTGATATTGTCAATTTTAAGCCATTCGAAGTGGTGTGGCATGGCATCTTATTGAAGATGTACTTTGTATTTACCTAATGATTAATGAGGTTGAACACCTTTCAATATCGTAAAGTCGATCCGATATATTCCTTTTGTTCAGATCCTTCACTAATATTTCTATTGTGCCCTGTCTCTTTTTTATGACTTAATACAAATTTCGTGTATATACTGGATTTGAGTCCTTTATAAAGTATCTGTATTTCAAATATTGCTATTTATTCTGTGTCTGGAGAGTTCACTCTATTACCAGAGTTCTTTGATGAGCATATTTTTAAAAAAAATTTAATGAAGTCCAATTTTCTCTCTTATCTTTCATGATAAGTGTTTTGGTTTCCTATATTTATTTATTTTTATTTTATTTTATTTTATTTACTTATTTTTTTATTTCAGGATATTATGGGGGTACAAATTTTAAGGTTGCGTAGAATGCCCTTGCCCCTCCCTCAAGTCTGAGCTTCAAGCGTGACCATCCCCCAGATGATCCACATCTCACTCATTATGTATATATACACTGGTCCCCTCCTCACCCCTCACACCTGCTCAATACTCAATAAATGTAATTCCTATATGTCCACTTAGGTGCTAATCAGTTAATACCAATTTGCTAGTGAGTATATTTGGTCCTTGTTTTTCCATTCTTGGGATACTTCATTTAGTAGTATGGATTCCAACTCTATCCAGGAAAATACAAGAGGTGCTATATCCCCATTGTTTCTTAGAGCTGAATAGTACTCCATGGTATACATATACCACATTTTATTAATCCACTCATGTATTGATAGGCACTTGGGTTGTTTCTACAGCTTTGCAATTATGAATCGTGCTGCTATACACATTCAAGTGCAGGTATCTTTATTGTAGATTGTCCTTCGTTCTTTTGGGTAGATGCCCAGTAGTGGGTTTGCTGGACCAAATGGTAGATCTATTTGTTTCAGTTTCCTATATTTTAAATATTTGCCAATTTTTGTGCCTTGAGATCGGCAAATATTTAAAATATAGGTGGTTTCCTATTTAGAGAAATAGGTTTTACTATTTCTCCTATAATTCTGCCAGCTTTTGCCATGGATATTTTGGATCCATGTTATTAATTGCAAACAAATTATAGACTAGTATGTTTCTATTGAACTAATAACTTTATTATTGTAAAAAAGTCTTTTTTATCCCTAGTACTAACTTCTTGCCTTCAAGTCCAAGTTGTTTGCTATTACTATAACTTCCCTGGCTTTCTCTTGGTTACAGCTTTTACTGTATCTTTTTATCATTATTTTACTTTCTTACTTTACTTTCTTACTCTGTCTTTATAATTTTCATTCCAGTATTAAAACTTTTCATCTTAACTGTATGTTTAGTTTATACACACAGTAAAAATATTGACTAATTTGGGTTTTAATATACCATATTATTTTTTGTTCTTTGCTCCATATCTTATTTTTCTTTTTCTATATCTTTCTTATCTTCTATTTGTTGGATCAAGTGTCTTTTACTATCTGTTTCCCTATGGAGCTTGTTAGTCACACTGTCTTTTATTATCCTTTTAATGGTTTCCTTAGAGATAACAATAAATATCCTTGAGTTGGTACATTCTACCTTAAATTAGTACATTTTCCATTGTGTAGGTAAAGACCTTAAAACAATAACTCTTTTACCTCACTCCCAACTTTTACACTATTTTTAGCATGCATTGCAGTTACACATATTATTAAACTACACAAGACATATTATCACTAAGCCAATTATCAAGTTATTGTTTCTTAGCCCCAAATCCACTACTCTTTGCCTCCCTTCTCATAATGCACCCTCTGAAGGTTTCTTCTCGCCATCTGGAGCAATGTTAGACTTTATCAATAGAGGGCACTGTAGTGACAATGGAAGACAATAACAACAAGAAGACACTTTCCTTCTGGGTAGAGTCCTCCATGGTTTTTAGTTAACATGAGTGCCCTGCAAACCTCACAGACCAGTTTAGACCGCACCTTTAAGCCTTGCTTTCCTCACCCAGCGGCCATGTCTAAGAGCTCCAGTTGGGCTTTTATAGTAGCCCTAGCAATGCCCATTTTTCCCCATGCAGTGACGGCTTCCAAGAGGGTCCAGTGCACTACTTACACAGCAGCTCTGGCCACACCCCCAGGCAACCAGTAGCAGCCCCCCATTTTCCATATATTGGCTCCAGCCTGCCCACACTTCCCAGCAATGGCAGGACATTTCCAAAGACCAGTTCTGGCCTGTTCCTTCTGCCATCTTTCTTCACAGCTGTGAGGCAGCATATTTCTGTGGTAACAAATACTCTCTTTAAAGAAGTCTTTCCGGAGTGGAAACTGTCTCTTTAGTGCTTGGTTCCTTTATTGTCCATTTTCTCTCAGACTAGAAATATCAGGTGTTTTATGTTTCTGTGCACATGCTACTTCCTAATGGACCCCTTAGCAGAGGTTCCCAAGCTTTTTAGCATCAGGGACTAGTTTTATGAAAGACAATTTTTCCACCCACAGGGTGGAGTGTAGGGCAGGAAGTGGAGCTCAGGTGGTGATGTGAGCAATGGGGAGCGGCCGTAAATACCCCCTGCTCAGCTCCTCCTGTGCGTCCCCGCTTCCTAAGTGTATGGAAGACAATTTTTCCACGTGGGTTGGGGGGGACTCTTAGGCCTTGTCCCTAACAGGCCACGGACCTGCACCGGTCTGCAGCTTGAGTCTTCTTCCACCCCTTTCAGTAGTTATCCATCTTTAACTAGTGAACAATTCTTTACATTAAATTTTCTAAGAACTGGTTTGGTTTCTGTCTCCTGACTAGACCCTGATATACTCAAAATTCAAGTAGTGTCTTCCATTATTTACCATTTCTGATGCTTTTTTTTGCCTTTCTGCATTTCTGTGATTCCATTTGAGATAATTTTCTTAATATTTTTTGAAGTACATGTCTGTTGACAATAAATTATCTCAATCTTTCTCTAAAAATGACTATTTTGCATTACTTGCTAATAAATAATTTTGTTTTCTATAGAATCTGAGGTTGGCAGTTACTTCTTTTTAGCATTGTAACAATGGGATTTCTTGTCTTTGGTTTTATCATTTCTATTGATGAGTCATTTTTCAGTCCCATTGATATTCCTTTGAAAGTAATGTCTTTCTTCTGTTTTCTATTAAGTTTTTCAATTTTATTTCTATTTTTAAGCAGATTTTACTACTATGTCACTAAGAGTAGTCTTCATCACACTTAAAGTTCATAGAAATTCTTGAATCACATTGAGTTGATGTCATTCTTCAGTTTTAGAAAATTGTCAACCACTTTTTTTCAAATACTACTTCTTCCCCACTCCCTTTGTGTCTTCCTTCTGTGACTCCAATTATATTTATATAAAAATATTTTCATCCTTCTCCTTTCACTTTCATGTATTTTCATCTTTATTTTCTCTCTGTGCATCAATTTGCAAACTTTTTGTTGACCTATCTTCTAATTTACTATTCTTCTACACAGTCTAATTTTTTGTAACATCTATCAAGTTTTTATTTGCGTTACTAAATTTCTCACATACAGTATTTTCATGATTCCTTTTTTTACATTGATCAATTTTCTCTGTTCACATTTTCCTCTCTTTCCATGAATATATTAATAACATGTTATGATCTGTCCCATAGCGCCAATATCTAGATCACACATGGGTCTATTTTTATTGCAAACTTTCTTGGCCATTTGATCTGCTTCCTGTCTGTTAATTCTTCATTAAACATTAGAAATATTATAAATTAACTGTAGTACTTACTTTGTTTTTGTTTTTATTGTTTTAATTTTCTATTTTTTGCATTACCTTCAAAATAAAGTCCAAATTCTATATCTTAAAAATAAAAAAGTAAAGTTTACTCTGATATGTGTTTTTCCGTGTGTGTGTCTCATAAGGTGTAATTCTAGAATTACAATTTATAATTAAAGTCACAATTATAAACTTCTACATATTCATTATTGGCTTTTTCACTTTATTCTGATATCTTCTTATACCTTTCTGTGTAACAGTGCATACGATATATTTTTGGAAAGACTATAAAAAAAGGAATCTTAAACAAATACCATCTTTATTAAGGGGGCAGGTTGCATTTGGAAAAGATTTACTTTTGTCCTGAGGCATTCATGATATAAATATAGAACAGATAATTTATTTTTAAAATCTAACAATTGCTATTAAAATGAAGAAGAATATACCAGGCATTTAAAATTTTTATAGACCTTGTTAAGTCAGTAACACATAGGTTACAGCTAGATATTTAAAGTCTGAATACATGTCATCATCATTTAATGTTTTAAAGCCAGAGAATTACATATTGAAATAAATATTTTTGGAGAAAAATTTTTAAATAGCTGTATAGCTACATGGCTGTGGGAAAAGACAGACAAACTGAGAGAGAGAGAAAAAGAGAGAGAGAGAAAAGAAAAAGATATATAACCCAAGGTAATATATCCAAGGAATTCCATATTCTATCATTGTAGAAGAGTTATATTTATGTCAGTCATATCTAAATATAACAGAACGAGTCAGTATGCTGAGACATGGTATTAAAATAGAAGTGCCTGGGCCTGAATGTTAGCAAGCAACAGAGACAGACTTCAAATATCACACAGGGGTGAGGAACCTGCAGGCTTGGGGCCACATGGGGCCTTCTGGATCCTTGAGTGCAGCCTTTTGATTAAATCTAAATTTTACATAACAAACCTTTTTAATAAAGGGATTTATTTGTTCTGTGAAGTTTGGATTCAATTTGTTGGAGGGCCTGCACTTGGGGATCTGGAGGGCCACATGTGGCCTTGAGGCCATAGGTTCCCTCTATGCATCTCTTGTAGGTATAAATAAATAGTGCTTTTTTTATGCACTACTGTCTACCTAGGCTAATTCACCCTGGGAGTACTGCTATTTATAATACTTTTGACTCACTGTCTCCTATTGCCCAACGATTTAACACTCACATTTTCATAATAACCTATAAAGGTGAACTTGCCTCAAATGTTTCAGTTTTCAAACACTGAGCATTGATACATATGGCTTTAGGGATAGTAGACTAGGATATTTAGGGGTCTCCATGCTTTTAGTCACAATGCTATTAACTATGCAATGATATGATATATAAATAAAATTAATGTTCTATCTCTTTCTATGGCTCACAAAATGGCTAAATAGCTTTTTTTTTTTTTTTAACAAAATCTGAGGTATGTCAATGACAGTGTGAATTAACAAGATTGGGTATTAGGGTGTTGATGGCTAACTCTAGGACCTATGAACTAATGAACTTTAAGAGAGACAAAGAGTGGATGGTTACACAGTAGGCATCTAATATGGCTTGTTGAACAAATCTTTGATGTTGCTTATCAAAATTCAATACAAAGCATTCAGTACCATGGACTGAAGTTCTTAGATTTTAAGAGATATTTCAGTTGTCAAAATGATCACACTACAATTATAGACTTGTTTGAATATTTTTGAATAGAAATTATTTTGAAACTCTGGAAAAACATGGGAAAATACAAACCCCAACTCTTCATTTTAAATACTTGTATTCAAATCTTCAAAAGTTGTTTTCTATTTACCAATGAACATATTTTTTCTGTATTTGATCAACAATCATTCTTTCCTTGGATTTAAAATCTGTATTTTTTTTTTTATTACAAGGGCATTGCAATGTTTCTGGAGCAGAAATCTTGATGACGCTCTCCGTAGAGACTCTGACTTAGAATTTCTCAGAAAAAGTTTGCCATGTTTGTTTCATTTCATCCAGACCTATTCTATGCAAGCAACTCTACTAAGCACAAGGGATACAAAGATGAGCAATAGAGATTTCTTGCCATTAAGAGATAACGCACAAACTTCAGAAGGATGCACCATGTTAGTTTAAATACAAATTTCAGTCTGGTTCTCTAATTTATCTTTCATCTTCCTAAGGAAAAGCATTTTTAGATTTTTTATCAGATCATGGGTCAAAAACACAATAATGAATTAAAGTGAATGTAAATACAAACTATTTTTTCATATTTTTCGTAATTACAGGATTTTTGTCTAAGTGAAATCATCAAAAAAACTTCTTCATAAAAATAATAAAATATGGTCCTCAGGCAACATAAGTTATAAAGCATTTCCAAAATATTTTTTCAAAGCATTGGTTGTATAAGATTTTCTGCATAAAAAGTTCTAGTAAAAATAATTTTGTGAAATAATGCTTGGTATATTGTTATGTGAAAAATCCCAATATATATAGCACATTAAAATTTGAGACACCCGATTTAAAAATTCTACTTAAGTTTGTTTAGCTTAGCTTTCCCAAATTTACATAGTCATAGATCCTCCCTTATAAAATACACAAAATATATTCCATTATAGAAAATCGTGGAATAAGTAGAGTTCACACCAAAAATAAAACAGTATTAAAATTTTAATTCTCAAACCTAAGTGATTTCCACTAACCACACTCTCCTGACCAAGTAAGGAAGAGAGTAAAGTTAATGTTCTCACAAGGAGATTAAGTCCATGGCATGAGTCTTGTAAGGAAAGAAACCAAAAGGTAGAATGTTGATTGATCAGAATGCAAAAAGAAGCTGTATAAGAGAAAACATCCAAAGTTTCTAGAAAAATCCTATGTAGTGGTTAACAACAAAGGCTCTGGACCCAGACTGTATACATTCCAATCAACTTCAGCTATATTAGTGGTGTGACCTTGAAAAATTTGCTCAATTTTTCACATATATACAATAAAATGGAAATAGTAATAGATACTACCACAATCATGTATTATTATAACTAAATTAGTTAATATTGTTAAAGTACTTAGTACACTGTATAGTATATTAGTAATAGCATTTACATTTATAGATAAATAATCCTTGTAGTTCTTTGTCTTTATCAAGTCTATTCGTTGTTGAATTGCCTTCTTTTAATTGAGAAATTCTATTTTTCTTACAAGTTCAAGCTTACTGGGCTGACACATTAAATATCACGTCTGGGAAATTTACAAAATGAATTTATGGAGTGAATAGAGGGAATAGAAAAGAGAAAATGTTTCTTTATATATGCAAGCCAAATCTTAGTCCTCATTCATATCCAATACCTTGGAACATGTTCGCTAGAGAAAACCAACTAACCCCATGTAATGAGAACAACAGATTATTTTCTGTATTGGTCCCTGTTGCCTCCAAATGTTTGCTTGTGGACCTTGGTTATACAATGTTAATAATAACAGTATATTTACTAGGTGCTTCCCATATGCCCTATGCTCTTCTTAGGGATTTGTACATTATTTTTTAATAAATCCCTTCAACAATCTTATGAGTTAGATATTGTTATTAGCCCCACTTTATGGATGAGAAAATGATGTGAAATGTCTTCTTACTACTAAATAAATTTAACTTCACAATCTTTAAAAATGTTGCAAATATTTTCAGTTTGTTCAACATAAAAATAGTTTTGTTTTTTGAGATAGGGTTTGCTCTGTTGCCCAGGCTAGAGTGCAGTGACGTCATCATAGCTCACTGTAACCTCAAACTCCTGGGCCCAAGTGACCCTCCTGCCTCAGCCTCCTGAGAAGTTGGGACTACAGGCACACACCATGATGCCCAGATAATTTTTGTTTTTTTTTTTTTTTTTTTTTTTTGTAGAAACGGGGTCTTGCTATGTTGCTCAGGGTGGTCTGGAACTCCTGACCTCAAGGGATCCTCCTGCCTCAGCCTTCCAAAGTGCTAGGATTACAGGTGTGAGCCACCGTGCCTGGCCAGCAAAACATAGCTTTTAAACAAGAATCTTTCTTAAAGATGGGATTACTGGGGAGACAAATCATAGCTTACAGATGGATATTCACAATGTGTCAATTATACAGCAAGAGCAATATCGCTTGATATTCATCCAAACCTATGAGGTTGCTATTATTACTCTATATTACAGTGAAGCAAATTGAAGTTCAGTGAGGTTAATTGATTTTGCCCATTTTTACAAGGAAAATGATTCTTTTATATCTTTAAAAATGGGCTACAAAATCTGAACATAAAATACACATGTTTTTATCACTGAGGCTAGAGAAAGAACTGTTAACAACACAAGCAGATATGTAAGACATTATCAAACAAAGGAAGGTGTTCAAGTGCTAAGCTAGAAAAGCAGAACATAATTCAGATTAAGCTTTAATGTGAATTTTTTCTTACTCCTCATTTTTAATGTGCAAAGGCCAATTATGGATTCATTTATCTAGTCAAGAACAAGGCATAAGGAAGTTACTTTAATACGTGTTAAAAAGGACAAACAGAAGATGAACATATACATAATTCAATATTTCTCATGCAGATACATGTACATTTCTGAATTGAACATAGGCATTTGAACAATTATTGCAATTGCAGGAACAGTCAGAAGAAAATTTGCAGAGATTTCTAACTGTATTGGTCTTAGGCCATTTTGTGTCATTATAAAATAATACCTGAGACTAGATAATTTATAAAGAAAAGAGGTTTTTTTAGCTCACAGTTCTGCAGGATGGAAAGTTCAAGGGCATGGCCCTGGCTTCTGGCAAGGGCTTTTGTGCTTCATCATAACATGATAGAATAGATCAAAGGGGAAGTAGACACGTGGGAGGAGATCACAGGGTGAGACAGGATGCAAGAGAGTGAAACCAAGGAAGCCAGACTCTTTATAACAACCTACTCTGCCTCTAACTAATTCATTCACATGAGAGTGAGAATTCACCTGGCAAGAGGGCATTTATCTATTCATGAGGGATCCACCCCCATGACCCGAACACTTCCCACAAGACCCTGCCCACAAACACTGAATTTCAATATTAGTTTTGGTAGGGACAAACAAACCATATCCAAACCATAGCAGTATCCATTTAAGTCTAGTTTCCCTGACAAAATGGCATGCAGTATCCTCCAAATAGCATAAATATCTATCCCCTAGCTACGTGCATGTTTTCAAATCATTCCACCACCTTCAGTTACAACAAATAATGCATTGTTTTTCTGTCTCTGTGTAAGAAGCTTGCTATGAGTCTGTCTCCCCCAGGAGCAAAATAAATACATTTCATGACTTTGTAATTGTCATCTTGAAAACTCTCATGCTCTGGTTTAGTTATTGAAGAAAAAAATCTTTACAGTGCATCAGGTACTGTTTATTTCATTGTAAAGTTTGGAAAAACATCAACTAATTGTCAGGGAAAATTCAAGTTTATATTCAAGGTTTCCAGCATTAAATATTGTGAAAATGCAAAGAAGACCTTCTAATTCACTTCTCACTTGTAGGGTTTAGATCTACTGTCAACAATATGATAAAATATTGGGTGACGAATTTTCTTTCAATACAAGATATGGAAACTAAAAAGAAATGTGATTCAGTTCTCTCCTATAACCTAAATATAAATAATGCCTGGATTAAAATTCATAGCACATTCAGAGAACTTCAAGTAGTTCATTGTGGCCATAATGCAGAGCTTAGAATTCTAGGCTCTAGTAGTAGGCTAACTTGTATTTGAACACCACCCAGCTATGCTACTAACTAATTGTGTGACTATAAGCGAGCAACTTTACTTTTCTTATTCTCAATTTCTTCTCCTATGAAATTATAATAATTATGATTAATTAATTCTGAAATACACATTATAATTATATATTACATATCTATAAATATTAATTCATAATATAAAGGAATATTATAAAGCTTAGATGAGGTAATGAATACAGTCTATACATCGTACATTGTAAATGGTAGCCACTGCTGTTACCTTGGCAAGATTAAAAATCATATTTAAACAGAAGAAATCAGAGCCACAGCTTGAAAATCTGTTATGATGTGTAAGGACTTTAGATTTCATAGTGAGGTAGACAATGGGAAGTCACTGAAGAATTTTACCCAGAAGAGCACTACAACACACTACCCATCTTAAAATGATCATTCTGTTTGCTATATGGAGGGTACACTGGAGGGCACAATAAGGAAAACAGGTAAGACTATTTGAGTGGTCTACGAGAGAAATGATAAAGGCTCGAACCAAGTCAACCAGAGAAACAGACAAAAAGGTAACTGTGGACTTATAAGAAGTTGGAAATAATGGAGCATAGTTACCAATATAATGTTGCAACTCAGGAAAGCAAGGAATCAAGAGTGACATCCAGCTTCCACAACGATGACTTTATTGGGATAGCAAATCTGACAGTAGGCATTTCTGGGAACAAGTGAAGGGAAGATCAGGGGGATGTTGGAAAGGATTAAGTGAATATGATAAGGTTAGTTTTAAAGAAGCAGAGTTTGAGTAGCCTGTGGGACATAAAATCACAGATGTCTATTATGCGATTGGTTACATTGGTTTCAATTTGAAGTTTAGGACATTCATGGGTCACCTACATATAATAGATAAAGTTATGAGATCATGTGAGATTGACCTTAGAGATCAGATCACATAATGAGAACACAGCAAGAGTGGAACATTAGAAAACATCAAAATATAAAGTATAGGTAGAAGAAGTTGTACTGAAAGTAGAGACTGGGAAAGGACAGCTAGATAGTACAAGGGAAATAAGGAGATACTGATGACAACAAAGCCAGGTTGGAAGTATATCAAGAAGAAGGAGGTGGTAAACCATACCAAATGTTGCAACTATAAGTAAAATAAGATTAGTACAAAATAAATAACATGATTTGGCAATTATTGAGTCATTTGTGATGTTTGCAGAAAAGTTTCATTGCAATGTTGAGGACTATAATCAGATTGCAGAGGGTTAAAGTAAAATGAAAGATTTTAGTAGATTTTTTTTTTACCGAGAGTGGACACAGCAACATTTCTGATCCCAAATCTTCTTCCAGAATCTTGTTATACCCCATCAGAGGTGGAATCTATTTCCTATGTTTTTGAACCTGAGTAGGGCTTTGTGACTGCCTCAATGAACAGAATGCAACAGAAATGATGTTGTGTTACTTCCAAGTATATATAATAAAAGGAAATAAATGTTTTGCTCCTCTCTCCTCCTCTTTCCTCTCCTCCTAGCTCCTTTCCCTCCCCCGCTTTCTCTCTCTATGGTTCTTGAAACTCACCAGCCAAACAGTGAGGAAGCCCAGGCAACATGGAAAGTACATGTTTAGATATTCTGGCCGACCTGCTGATGTCTCAGTTGTAACACCAGCACTAATTGCTTAAGGGAGCAATTCTTTGAATTATTTTAGTCCCTATCCGTAGAACTGCTCCAGCTTATATATTTGAAGCAGAGATGAGCTATCCCTATAGAGCCCTTTTTAAGTTCCAGATTAAACATTCTAGATGTTGTAAATTACTAAATTTTGGATCATATTTTACACAGACATAATGAATAGTATGGAAGCAAAGGAGGAGAAACCATAAATGTAAATTATTCTTTGAAAGTCCTTAGCACGGAAAAATTGCAGGATAAAAAGAAATTAATAACATGATGTGGATAAAGAGTCAAGAATGTTTGGAAGATTTTTTATTTTGTTATTAAAATAGGCTCAGTGTGAGCCATATAAGACATCAAATGAAAGGGCAGGTGAAGAAGAGGAAAGAATCATTGGTATAAATTCTATACCTGGGGATAGAAGAGATATCAGACAAAGAGCCTAAAGACTGTGCTTGGTTTTGAATAGGGAAACTGGCATTTGTACATATTTAGGTGCTCACAGATGTGGGCACAGGAAGATAAAGAATATCAGTCCCAATATTCTAAGTCATCTCTATGAAGTCAGAGGCAAAGTTATGTCTGCTGAAAATGACATGGTGAAGTAGGTGACAGGGGGAATGGACAAAGTGAGCAGAATAGTGGATTTTTGAAATAACTGTAATAGAACAAAAATAAATGAAAGAAGGAGATGATTAATAATAAGTAAAAAGAAAAAAAGCTAGGTGAAATTGAAGCTGGAGACCATACTTTTTAGGCAAAATCTTAACAACTATATCATTTTTTAAAAATGATACTCAGTACCTCAGGTGTCTGAAGATATAAAAATTGCACAAATTCTGCAGCTCCCTGATTTTGTCCTTTTGGTAACTTTCTGCAGAAAGACACTATACTTAATTGGCGTTCTTGGCTATGGAGCTGAGGCCAGGAATGGGGAGGACCAACTCATAGGCTGTAGGGTATAGAACTGCAAAGCATATTTGGGGTTTCTGTCTAACTAGACAGCAGTTACTCTCCCTTTCTTGACAAACACCTCCTCAACAGCATCCCCATATACAGGCAGATTTTTTGGATCCAGGAACTTTATTCTAGTTACATTCTCCTGCCCTTTCTGAGCTGACTGGTGCAAGGTTAACACTTGACCCCACTGAGTCAATAACATTCTCTCTCAGGTGAGAGAATTTGGCATTGGGACCAAAATGGATTCAGCTCACTTCTTCTCTGCCAAAACTTTAACAATAAAATTTGGAAGCTTTAAATTGTTTATACATGAGACCTTTGAAGCCTACATATAAGGAGAAAAATAAAACTTAATTACAGAGAGAAGCAAAACAACAACAACAACAACAAAATGGTACAGAGTATTGCCTAGCTTCCTAAAAAAATTTTTTTCATTTCCATATCTTGAGTCTTAAGGGAGTTTTTGCCTACAGAATATAGATATATAATATAGATATGGGCATAGGTATAAATATAGATATTGGTGTAAATATAGTTTGTTATTTTGGTAACTAGCAATCAGAAGTCTAAGCTGGAGCCAAGATTGATGCAAGAGACTGTCTTCCAAGTGTCAAGCCAGAATTAAGAATATAAAATAAATTATAGATGAGACTCCATCCTGAAATTTCCAGGCAAGGAGTCAGAAATCAGAGATATCAAAAGAGAAGAAACTGCTGGGAAAAGGAAGAGGGCGATGAGGTGCAATTTGTAATTCCATACACAGAAGTTTCATAGGATGCCTTCGTTGGCCTGGAGAGAATTCTCAAGGGGATGAAGCCAGTATAGAAAAATAATACAAAACTATATTGTAAAAAACAAATGAAAACTATTAGTTCGCTACATACACTAATGATTATTTTGGTGAACCAGAATAAAGAAAAGCATCAGGTACTTGTTAGCCTATAAAATGTTCATACCATATTTAAACATCTTTTTATTTCATAAATTTAATTATCAAACATCACTAATGTCCCCTTATAACCAATCCTTAATCCTAAGGTAACCATCATAATGACATCTAGCACCATTTATTGGTTCCCTCCATTTTTGAAATGTATATAAATGGAATCAGAGAGTAGGGCTTCTTTTGTGTCTGGCTTTTTTTACTCAACATTATGCATGTTAGATTCAAATGCGTTTTGCATGTAGGAGCATAAACATTACTGAATAATATTACAATATATGAATAAAGAAGTTATTTTCCCATTTTAATATAGATGGACAGTTGGGTTGTTTCGAGCTTGGAGCTATTAAAAATAATGCTTTTATGAATATTCTTATGCATGCCTTAGCTTGTAAATATGAATATATTTCTGTTAGGAATATGCCTAGGAAAGGAATCGCTAGGTTATGGTATGCATATTTTCAGCTGTAGTTGGTATTATTAAGCAGTTTCCCAAGTGGTTATACCTATCTATTTACATTTCCACCAGCAATGTATATGAGTTTCGATTGCTCCACATTTTCACCAACACTTGACATTGATCACCTTAATTTTAGCTGTTTGGGTGCATATATAATCTTTTATTTTTCTATTGGATTTCTCGTCTTTAAAAAAAAAAAATTTGCATCTTCCTCATCCCACATGTTACTTCATCCAGTCTGGTCCTCTCTTTTTTGTCTGGTCTCGTCATCAGGTCTCATCTCTTCTTCCTTGTCTGGTCTGGTCTCCTCTTCCTTGTCCAGTATGGTCTCCTCTTCCTCGTCTGGGCTGGTATAGTCCCTTCTTTTCTTCTCCAGCCTCCCCCCACCCCCAATTTCCTCAGGGTCTTGCTCTGTTGCCTGGGCTAAAAGTGCAGTGGTGTCACCACAGCTCCATAGCTTACTGCAACTTCACATTCCTGAGCTCAAGTGATCCTCCTGCCTCAGCTTCCTGAGTAGCTGGGATGATAGACCTGTGCCATGATGCCAGGCTGATTATTTTTAGTAAGGATGGGATCTCACTCTTGCTCAGGCTGGCCTAGAACTCCTGACCTCAAGCAATACTCCTGCCTTAGCTTCCCGAAGTGCTAAGATTACAGGCATGAGCCACCTTGCCCAGCCGAATTTCCTTTTTAAATAAAGGAAAGTTTCCACACAAAAAAAGACTTCTTTTCCTTTGGGTAGATCTCCAGTAGTGGGAATGCTGAGTTGAATGGTAGGTCTACTTTTAGTTCTTTGAGGAATCTCCATACCGTTTTCCATAGAAGTTGTACTAATATGCAGTCCCACCAACAGTGTGCAAATGTTCCTTTCTCTCTGCATCCGCGCCAAAGAAATGCTCCTTTTGGGTGAGAATTCATGTACAGTATCTAAAAGATGCTGGGAAAGCTCTGTAGTCCTGGGACCTACAGCCACTTTTTGCAAGAAATGATAATTCATCTTGAAGTATGGCTCTAGCTCCTTCGTTAGGGCAAAACACCTGAGATCCTGCCAGCTATTGGAATGAAAAGAGCATTTTTCTGAAGACAGTGACAAGGGACACAGTGTCCCAGGCAAGGGACACAGTGTGGCAAGAGGTTCCCACTCAGAAAAGGGGGTGCTCTTCAGATTCTAACAAAGACTCTCCTCTGACCAAACTTGAGTCAGTCTCTTCTGACTCTTCTGGGCTCTGGCCCTGGCCTGCTTAGTCCAGTTTTAGCAAGAATCCTGCTGAGTTGGTTTAGCAAAAGTCTCCCACCCTTGATAACTGATCAAATTCCTCAATTACTATCCTGATACTTATCACATTGGCCTGCCTTCTGCAAGAATCCTACTGAGTTGATCTATTGAGAATCGCCCTAGCCCTGATGTATCCTCTTAGTACTTGTCCACCCACTGACCCCAACCTTCCTCTGCGGCTGTAAATCTCCGCTGGTCCTTGTTGTATTCAGGGTTGAGTCTGCCCTCTCTCCCCTATAGCAAAATCCCACTGTGGTAGTCCCTTCTTGAATAAAGTCTTCCTTACTATCTTAATATATATATATATATATATATTTGCAGAAGTATTTTTATTTTTTATTTCATTCTTGTTTTAATCTTAATTCAAATATTTTTTCATATATGTTCATCAGAAATATTTTTTCCCAGTCTGTGATTTGGTTTTTTTTCTTCTCATTTAATGGTGTCTTTCAAAGAAAAAGATCTTAATTTTAATGTCATCTAAATTATATGTATTTTCCTTTGTTGTTAGTGTTAAATTAAAATGGAGACCAAGTCTGAAGAATCCCTAAGCAGACTAAACCAATTAGGCTTCATAAATGACCTAAATCTTGCTTAAATTGCAAACATAAACAAAACTTGGATCATTTCTAATAAACGTGTATGTTGGATAAAAATAAAACTTAGGCCCAACCAATCATAAGTGGCCAACTAAAATATGATTACATGAGTAGATCTATTTATCAACCCTTATGCCAGAACCACATTATCTTGATTTTTTTGTAGCCTTTTAGAAAGTCTTGAAGTCAGGTCACGTAAATACTATAACTTTGTACTTTTTCAAAATAGCTTTGGATCTTCTAAGTCCTTTGCATTTCTGTATAAAATTTAAGATTTCCAATTAATACAATTTTTATTTGAGTCTTAAATTTTTCTCAAAATTTTTGAGTTTTAAGGGTAGAAATCTTGCATATCTTTTGTTAAATTTACTACTTAGTTTTGTTTTTGCTGCTATGATAAATAGAATTATTTTATTTTATTTTATTTTATTTTGTTTTGTTTTTTGTTAATGCCTAGAAACACAAGAGAAATTTTTAAAATTTTTTCATTTTCCAATTGTTTGCTATTGGCATATAAAAATAAAATTGCTTTTACTATATTAACCTTTCATCCTGCAACCCTGATAAATTCAGTTTTGTATATTTTGTAGGATTTTCTACATAAATGATTATGTTATCTTCAAAAAGACAGTTTTACTTCTTCCTTTCTGATCTATGCCTGTTATCTCTCTTTTCTATCTTATGTTTAAGCTCTCTAGCACAATGTTTTTGGGGTTTTTTGTTTGTTTTTGTTTTCATAGAGACTGAATTCACTATGTTGCCCAGGCTGATCTCAAACTCCTGTCCCTTGCTTGGTACTTCCAAAGTGTTGGGATGACAAGAGTGAGTCACTTTGCCAGGAAGCACAATGTTAGATAGAAGACATTAGAATGAGAATCTTTGTCTTGTTCCCAATTTCAGAAAGTGTTCTATATTTCATAATTCAACATCATGCTCATATGCTTTTTCAGAGATACCACTATCAGATTAAGGAAGTTCCTTTCTATTTTTAGTTTGCTAAGAGGTTTTTTTGTTTTTTTCTTTTCTTTTTTTAACATCAATGTGTGTTGAATTGAAATTATCATATTTTTCTCTTTTATTATAATTTTAAATTGGTAAAGTACAATGGTTGATTTTGAATGTTACATAAACCTTGAATTTCCAGAATAAACCTACTTAGTTATGATGTAGTATCCTTTTGATATACTGCTGTATTTGATTTACTAGTAATTTGGTCATATTTTTATCTATATTAATAAGGATTTGGGGGCTGCAGTTTTCTCTTTTTTGTATTCTCCTTGTAAGATTTGAATATTGGGGTTGTCTAACGGGTACAATGCATACTATCTGAAGGATGGGCGCACTCATAACTTTTACTCAAATGGTACAAAAGCAATTTATGGAACCAAAATGTTTGTACCCCCATAATAATCTGAAGTAAAAAAAAATTATGTCCCAATGTTCACATTTAGATCTTTAAAAACTCTACTATTTCTCTACTCCTGTTCATCCTATTAGTACAATTAATATCTTACATGTGTGCTTTAAACCAATGCTAGATATAGAGCAACAGATATCACTGTGAAAACTAAGAAATAAAGGAAATAAAAAGCTAAAATTAAAAATAATATTAGGGTTATGCTGGCTTCATACCACAAGTTTGCAATTGTTCCCTAACCCTCCATTTTGTGAATAAGTTTAAGACTGGTGATATTTCTTCCTGTATATTTGAGAGAACTTTCTATTGAGAACATGTAAATCTGGAATGATTGTGGAAGGTTTTGGATAACAAATTCAGTAGCTTTAATAGATATATGGCTAACCAGATTTTTCTGTTTTAACTTGTGTCAATTTGGATTAGTTGTATTTTTCAAATATTCATCTATTTCACCTAATTGACAAATTTGTTGATGTAAACTAGATTATAATATTCTCTCATTATTCTTTTAAAGTCTGTGAAATCTGTAATACTAATCTCTCTTCTATTCTTAATGTTGGTAATGTGCATTCTCATTTTTGTGTTTCATCAATGTAGCTAAATGTAGTGTTCTTAATTTTCTCTATTATCCTTCTCTTTCATTGATTTTTAGCACTTGTCTTCCTTTCTTCTTCTTTACTTTGGTTTAAAATTTTTTCTACTTCTTAAGGTAGAACCCTTAATTTTAATTTCAAATATATTTCTTTTCCACTATAACCATTTAAAGCTATACATTTCTGATTAAGCACTGCTTTAGTTTCAGCCCACAAATTTTGGTGTACTTGATTTTCATTATTATTCAGTTGAAAATATTTTATAATTTCCTTTGTGATTTCTTCTTTTATCCATAGATTATTTAGTACTATGTAATTTAATTTCTGACCATTTGATGTTTAATATCTACTAGTTTATAATTTAATTACATGTGGTCAGAGAATATACTTTGTATGATTTTAATTTTTTTTAAATTATGGTTCAATATATGGTCTGTATTGAATATACAATGTGCACTTGAAAAGAATATATATTCTAAGATTGCTGGATATAGTATTTTATAAATATCCACCTATGTCTATGCTGAGTTTTGGTCTAATGGTTATGTCAATTTCCAAAATAGAAAATTAAACATCTTCAAGTAGCCAGAATTTTCTACATCTCCCTTTAATTTTGTCAGTTTTCGCTTTAAGTATTTTTAACATTCTATTAGATATATACACATATGTGACTTTAAGTTTATCCTAATGTATTCACTTCTTTATCATTGTGAAATAATTTTTTTAATCTCTGGTAACTTTTTTCTTAATTGTAAAGTCTATTTTATCTGATATTAACGTAGTAATTCTAGAGTTCTTATGCTTGTTGATTATATGGTATATCTTTTCCATCTATTTATTTTCAACTTCCCTCTGTTGTTATATTTAAAGTGTATCTTTTGTGACAACAAATAGTTGGATCTTAATTTTTTAACCCATCCTAACAATTTCTGACTTTTAATTAGAGTGTTTCCTATATCAAAACTTAATACACTTAATAACATGGTTGAATTTAGGCAGGATGTTTTTTGCTGTTTGACATTGCCCCATAGCCTGTGTTCCTCTGCTCCTGCTTTCTTTTAGATTACTTAAGACATTTTTAGAATTCTGATTTGATTTATTGGTATTTTAGTTATATTTTTCGGAATGTTACTTTTGGTGGTTTCTCAAGGCCTTTTATAATACATTCATAATGTTTCACAGTCTTGTTAAAATTAGCATTGTACTATATCACAAAAAATATAGAAAATCAGCAAACATATAGGTCAATTTATCACCCTCCATCCGTTATGCTATAATTATCTAACATAGTATGTCAACATCCATTATAAACTCCACAAGAAAATGTCATAGTTTTACTTTAAGTAATACATCTTTTAAAGAAATGAGAAGAAATTATGTACAATCACCCAGATATTTAACAAAAGTTAATGTCATTTTTTCTTCTTCAAGACCCAAATTCCCACCTGTATCATTTCCCTTCAACCTGAAGGACTTCTAGTATTTGTAGTGTTAAGTCTGGGAGCAATAAATTCTCTTAGGAATCTTTTATTTAACAATATCTTATTTTTTATTTCTCTATTAAAGAATATTTTCATTGCGTATAGAATTTTACATTGAATATGTTTTCTTTTAAAATGTTGAAAATGTTATTGCTTTATCTTCTTGGTTCTACATTTTCTAATGAGAAGTCAGTAGTATTTCTTTTTCATCAATGAGCATAGTTATAATAGCTACTATGAAGTCCTTGATGGCTCATTCCAACATCTGGATCTTCTTGGGGTTGGCCTCCATTTTGTATTTTTTCTTGAAAATAAGTCATATTTTCCTGTTTGAGATTTTGCTGTTGTTGTTGTTAATATTCTGGACATTGCGAATGTTATTTTTGCAACTCTGGATCTTATTACAATACTCTGAAGAGTTTGGATTTGTTTCTACTGTCTGTTTTTTCTCTTGATCCTAATTGTTGGTATGTCAAAAACATATTTTTACATGCTCAGGATAGTGTTATCTCGAGAGAGATGATATGCCCTATTCTCTGATAGGTAACAGAGGGCAAATTACCTCAATTTAATCATGGACTAAACTGACTTGAGGCTGGTTTGCAATCTCTGTCTCAAACTATCTGGTTTTTGGCCATCTTCCTAGAGTAAAACCCTCTAGAATTCTCAATTGACGGCCGGCGTTGTATTTTAGAGCCCTCCTTGATGGTTTCTGTACTCCATTTCTTTTCTCAGCACTAGAAACTGCCGATAGTTCTCCTCTGCTTTAGAGCCACTTTCAGATTAATTCTTAGCTTCTTGCCGTTTGCAACTGAAATGACATATTTTGGGTGGTAAACATGTGCTCAGTCCACTGGCTCACAGCTTTCTTCTACTGAGATCTTACTCTTTCAAATACAGGTTGCTTTGGCAGCCATAAATTCAAATTTTATCTTTCCAGACTGAAGAGATTATCTTGAAACTCTACTGGCTTCTCTGCCATCATCTACTCTGGCCAGTTTTTAAGCCTCTTGGCCTCTTGACCTATGGTAAAAAAGGGCAAATGCCCTGAGGAGAATGGCACCATGCAGAAAGTTGGACACGTTTTGATGAATTTCCCTTCTTCCTTTGATCTGGCCCTTCATATCCTTGTAGCTTAGAAATTCTCTAATATATTCGCCCAGACTTTAGGGGAGATTTTTCCTGACTTTTGAAAGTCATTAGAGGTTAAAGTTTTAGGATTAGGGTTAGGGTTAGAAATTTGCTAAATTATTTTTATAACAAAAATATTTATGATTGCATTATATTCTACTGAACTGTTGGGCTATAACTTCCCTGACATTTTTTTTATTTTAGTACATTTATAATAATCTCATTTTTAAAATTTTTGCAGTGGACGCCTTAATTTATTTTGCTTTTTTCCTGTGGAATTAATTTTTTCAGAATGAAATCCCAGGAGCAAGAGACGGTTTAGTGTTTCAAAAGGTATGAACAATGTATTGCTCATTAAAAGCATTTTTGTGTAACCTTTCAAAAAGACTATACCAATATATAACGCCACATGTACAAGGTATAATTGCTGCATTTTTATTACAAGCTTTCTAGCAGTGAAGAATTTTATAATATTTAATTTTAGATGATATAATATTTATAAATGATATATCTTATTTCAATTTGAATTCTCTTTGATCACTTGTGAAGCTAAAAAGTGTATTATATTGTCAGGCAGGGAGTAATTTCAAAGACTGCATGTCAATAGAATTGCTGGGGAAGTTTCCATAATTGTAACAACATATGAATTCATTTCCCAGTTGTTTGTGGTATGGTTTTCTTTGTATTCTCAGAATTTTGCATCATACCCAAGACATAGGATGCACTCAGTAAACATTTATTAAATTGACTGCAATTCTTTCATTTTTCTTTTGTTTTTCAATGACTTTAGACAGAGCCTTTGAAAACATTCAGAGGCTTTAGTTGCACATGGTGCAAAATTGTAGCTTATCTGTTTACATCACTCACCATCTGTCCAATATCCTCCTTTCCTGAATGTCTCATTCTGATCTATTTTACCATCATGAAAATTAATAGATTTATAAGTTATATATCTGTTATCTGGACTTATATGGGTAGGTTTTTCTTTTTATCTGTAGCAAACTGGCAATGAGGACACAACTGTATTCCTGTACTTGAGCGGGCACATAATAACAAAGTTTTGAAAAATGAGGCCATTATTCAAGGCTCCAGATAAAGCATGACAGAAAGAGCTTTTGATTGGAAAAACAGTTCTGCTCAACCATCATTCTATAAACCCCTATCTTTCTATAAGCAAAGATAATGTTGCTAACTTGTCATTAGTAGTGAGGTTTTGAGTTTCTTTTCCAGGGTAGTAATCAATTTGCAATAACCCTTTCTTCTATTGTAAAATTTCTGGACAAGTTAAAATCATGGCACAGCAAAAAATATTAATGATATTCTCAGTAAAAGTTTGTCACATTAAAATACATAATATCTTTTTAAAATTTTTTATAGATTTAAAATCATTTATAAGCATGAAATGTATTATCCTTATCTTGATTTTTGCATAAAACTATAATGTATTAAATTTAGAAGTATAGTTTACTCAAGCAGTAACTGCAAATATTCTAATTTAATTTGTTTGTAGTTCTTTTTTAAAAAATATGAAGCCATAAGCTACTTAACATTAAAGATTCTAGCATCTTTTGAGGTATTAAACTAGCTAAAATCTGTGAAAAGAAGAAAACACATTTGTGAAACAAAAATAAAGATGTACCTTAGATCTGCTCTATTCTAGAGAGACAATTAGAAAAACATTAATTTTTTTATTGAGACAAAAATACAGGAAAAATTTTTTATTTACCTCTTGGAATAAAATTTTATTTATTTGGTTTTATTTCCTACTTGTAAAAAAATTAAATATGTTCTATTTCTCATCTGTCTGGTGAGTGAATTAGCCTCTATATCATCTGTCATATAGTTATCCACACTCTGGGATTTAATGGCTGAAGAAAGGTATGAATTTTGGGAAGTATCCAGGAAAACTAACGTTCCTTTGATAACTCATCATCTTGCCAAGTTAAAGACAATAAAAACAACAACCAAGAAAGACTAAGATCTAAAAACATCATTTTATAATAGAAAGGGTATTTTAATGCCCTAAAATAGTCACAGGGTAAAGACAGACTTTTCATTGAATACATTTAATTTTATAGAGAAGTTCTTATAGTTTTTGTATTTTATTGTTCTGACTTTATATCTTCATTGCATAATATTTTATTTCTAGAACTGGGTATTGAGTACACAGGTGTTCATTTTGCCTCAATAGAACAAAAATTGTTTAACAATTTAAAAAAATTTAATCACTGACTGGAGCCAATTCTCAGACTAACATATATCTAACCTAAACACTGCTAACCACAGAAAACTTAGTTCTTTATAAAATTGGGTAACTCTAATTTTTAGAAATAGTTTTATCACTTTATAATGAAATTTACTTCCCTATAGTTTTCTCCCACATATTCTAGGTTTCTCTTCTGGAAATATTTGTAATAAGTTCATTCTCCTTTTCCGTAACACTCGTCTGTAAGTATTAAGACAATTAGTGAATTTAAAAGGTTGAATCATTAGTAGTTTCTAAATGTCTTCATGCCACTTTTCATCATTTTCAGGTACTTCTGAAACCCAAAGCTTTGAACATACTGACAACAAACTTTTACAATTTAATGACTTAGTTTATGTCTTGATGTGGTCTGAGTTCAAGCCAGGTATGTAAGCTTCCATAATCGTGAACATTTTTTAGGCAAGTTAAGAAGCAATAATCAGATACTTTACCCACAGAGTTCGAGAAGACTTTTATTGGCAATACCTAGGACTGCATCCCTGGATCAAACAGCTAGAGGTGTATACTGTTTTCTGACTGCTAAATATGTCTTTCTACTATGAGTTCTCATGCACAGAATAGTTTTCTATCTTGCAAATGTCTTATAGGTTTGCCCTTATCTAATGAGAATTGTCCCTGGAGGCAGACATGAATCTTGCTTGCTTTCGAGAGTAGTATTATTTGTCCTTGGTTACTGAAATACTGATGATATGTTCCTGTGTAATTTAACATCCTGCTCTTGCATCATTCATGGGAATCACACTAAGGGAGTAAATAGCTGAGTAACAACAGTATTACAGCATTTAACCAAAAGAATTTAATTCTAATATTATTCTCACCCTATTTTTCAAAACTTCTCTGAAAATATGTTCATCACCTTTATATTGACAACATTTCATTTTTGGGGTAAAGTATAGGGTATTCTATGCAGTGTGGAGAACCTTTCGGACCTGATCCTTGTCTGCCTTGTCTGCATCATCTTTTGCCATGACTGCCTCCACTCAAAACTCCAATGACATTGATTTACAAGTTCCCTAAAGCCCCACACTCATCCTTGCCTCAGTGGCATTGAGCTGGCTACTCCTTTTTCCTAAAATGCCCTGTCTCACAAACCTTCTCCTGAATTATAAACTCCAATAGTTACCATCTTGTCAAATAAGTGTCCACTACATCCTGCATATCTCTATATTCCCACAGCACTCCATGGGCAGCTCCATCCTAGCACAAACCACTTTTTTTTTTTTTTTTTTGATACAGAGTCTCACTCTGTCACCTGGGCTAGAGTACCGAGGTATCAGTCTAGCTCACAGCAACCTCAAACTCCTGGGCTCAAGCAATCCTCCTGCCTCAATCTCCTGAGTAGCTGGGGCTACAGGCACAGGACACCATGCCCGGCTAATTTTTTCTATTTTTAGTAGAGATGGGGTCTCATTCTTGCTCAAGCTGTTCTTGAACTCCTGACCTCAAGCAATCCTCCTGCCTGGGCCTCCCAGAGTGCTAGGATTGCAAACATGAGCCACATAGAGCCACCACCCCCAGCCAAACTACTCTTAATGTTAGTTTTTATTTTACCTTCCTATAGGTTGTGATGAGCACTTTGAAAATGAGGACCTCATCATATCTACCTCTGTATTTTTGGCATTTTGCATAGTGCCTGCCTGGCGCATGGTAGTCTTCTCAGAGAATTTATTTTTCTTGTCCTTAACTTTGAAAATTGATAAGTGCTTTTTAATGTGATCCCCTTTACGTCCAGCTGCACACATTCATAGAAAAACCGACTAGAAGGTAGAATGAAAATTGAAGGAAACATATCCACTCACTCGCAATGCATAACAAAGAAACAGCTAGCCTCATTGCCAAAGGTATCCAACCACATGGTGAACACATCATGAACCTTTGGATACCCCTTGTCTACTGGGAATAATGTCATTTCCCTTTTTGGTAGTATAGTGATATTTGGTGTTTTTGTAACAATGCATCAAATTCTACTAATAGTGACAACCACAGTGCCTATGTGACCACTGTATGTAGAATAGCTGACAACTGTGAAGTTGGGATAACAATGAATTTGTCACACTCTTTTATAGTGACAAGTAGAAAACACTGCTTTATATTTTCAGCTTCCTGGTAAGGACATTTTGTATCTTCTTTCAAATATTTCCCAGCCATCTCTCCTGATGGATTGACAACCTCAAAATCATTTTCTCATGGGGAAAATTTAGCAAAGCATCACAACGTGGTTCAAGAAAGAATGAAATACAGAAACTTTAAAAAAAAAAACATGAATAAAAGAAAATACTGAGTGTATCAGGGCACTTAGATCAAGGAGAAAAATCAAAAGCTATTTCTCTGCTTAAGATCATTCCACATTTACACACTACACATACGTAAATTATTTTTTGTGCAGTAAAATAATAAATACTGCCAATAGAGAATTCTAAAAACAAAGCACATTCTCTTTTTTTAGCAATAATCTATTAATAATAATTTTTAAAAATCCAATCAATTTCTCTTTACAACTCTTGGCAAGTCTGTTGCTATAGATTTGGACATCTGAATTGGCATATCTGTGTGGTGAGCCTCCCACCCTCACCCCAGCACACTCGATTGCACTTGGTGTTGCAAGTGTGGCATGGACAGAGATGGAGTGTTATAGGAGAGAATTACCGTGTTACCACGAAAATAAGACCTACCCATAAAATAAGCCCTAACAGGATTTCTGAGCATTTGTGCAATATAAGCCCTACCCCAAAAATAACATGGGTGTGGCTATGCAGCATATCTGCATAACCAATGCATTTCGTCATGGAGCGGTAAAGAAGGTGAGTAGCCCTTCTCATCTGCCCCATCATGACAGCTACTATCCCAGAGGTGACCTGAAAGGTGCGGGCAGCCCCACCAACAAGGTTGGCTCCCCCTGTAAGGTCCCGGCCATCCTGTGCGTGCTGCAAGCTGAGGCTTTGAGGGAAAAATAACACATCCCCTGAAAATAAGCCTTGGGGGGCCTTTTTGAGGAAAAATAAATATAAGACCCCATCTTATTTTCGGGGAAACATGGTACTTACTCAACATCAACTCTTTTCCGGATAGTCAGTCAATTTCATTACATGATTATTTAATCTTTACAAGAACCCTATGGATAATTTCATTGCCTTTTTATGAAGGAGAAAATTGTAGTTCAATTATATAGCCAATCAAGGATTCTAATCCAGGTCAAAGTGACTTCATAGCCCCTGGTCACACCATGATGTCACCGTGTCAATGAGATAACTCATTTGTGGGTCTGTCTTCATGTAGTCCACATCAGACTTGAGTAGGGCAGGGAATAGTCCATGTGGAGCTGCCCACATAGGTGACATATATAGTTTAGCCCATCAAGCTGGCCTAGTTCATATCTTCAGTATTATTTGCTCAGGTTTCTCAAAGTCTGTATATCTAAGTTTACTTCAGGTTTACATAATCAAAAATCTTAACGGATAGAGCCCAGGCATCTATGGTTGTAAAAGCTTCACAGATAATTCTGATGTGCATGCTAAACTATATTCTGAACTTTTCTATCTTCTTAAACCCATAATTATTTATGGAAAACCTATTAAGGCCAAAGGCTAATTTTGTTACAAAACCTGGTAAGTACCAGAAAACCCATCTTATGATTTTCCTGAGATTTTCCTAGGGTCTAGAAAGTAGCCTTTGTTGACCAGAAATTGTCCCAAAAGTACTTTAAATATAAAAAGAATTCATCAGCTTATATGTATTTCTATCAAATATTGGCAAAACAAGCTATATTGATTTGCTTGAGCTCGTCAGGAAACAATCTGTGCTTGGTCACTTTTCTTTATTAGAGACTATCTCACGGCAATAGGCTTTGGCCTTTTCTTAGATCAAATCAACAAACATCACAATTTTGGCACTTGAACAAGAATCAATGAAGTTTAAAATATTATCTTAATGGTCTCGTTACATTATCAACGAGTCTAAAATGACCTTAATTTCTTCAAACTAAAAGGAAAATAAATTGGCTTGTGTCTGGGAAAAAAATTAATTTCCAATTTATGAAAAAACACAAACCACAAACTTCTGATTGCTGGTCTGGTATATAAGGAGCTTAAAAGTCATCACTACATCCCATCAAGTTAAAAAATGAAACAGACTGAAAAATCAGCAACTCTTCTTACATCTGTCAGAGAAGTGAAATCACAAGGCAAACTGCTGCCCTCTAATTGGAGAGACAGACAAGCAGATACATAGAATCACAATTTACTGGAGCAGAAATCCACAAGCAAAAACCTGCACAGGAATCACTACAGGGCTAGAAAACCTAAACTATATTGATGAATTTCTGGAGGCTCAGTGTGGACAGGTCTGAGAGTTAAAATTCCAGAGAGAACTTGTCATGAGACCTTCACAGTTTTTTGAGTTTTACCTCCAGGAGGTCTACTAGGGCCTCACAGTGAATGTCAGAAAAAAAGTCTCCTCCTGCTTCTGGCATGGGAAGGAAAAAAAGAAATCACTTTGTAATATGCCAGAGCAATCTGTTCTTCTTAACAAAGCCTACCCTCAGGAAAAGTTATTTTGCTAGAACCTAACCTGCTGGGGTTTTATCAGAGCCTAACCTACCTGGGGAAAAGGAAATACCCAACCCCAGTTCCCACTAGCTTTTGAGATAGGGGAAGAGAATGCCCAATTTCAGGCCTTCTAGGTATCCTATCTCACCTAACAGGGGAAGAAAATCTGAGAAGCACTTGTAAAATTCATGTCCCAGAAGCAGAGGCACACAAACAGACTGAGATCTACCCACATGACTATGGAACAACCCCTTCCTCCACACTGCAACACTATTACTAAAGGCCTCAGTACCACAGCTCCTTTTGCCCAGTACATCAAGTTCGCCTTCCAATAAAAAATGACGAGGTATACTAAGAAGTGAAGAGATGGAACAAACATCAGAACCAGAGTCAGATATAGCAGAAATATTAGAATTATCAGACCAGGAATTTTAAAAAACTGTGAAAAATATGCTAAGGAATTTAGTGAAAAAAGTAGACAGCATGCAAGAACAGATGGACAATGTAAGTAGAGAGATGGAAATTATAATAAAAATCTTAAAAATGTTAGCAATAAAAATATGATGAATTCCTTTGATGAGCTCAATAATAGACTGGACACATTTGAGGAAAGAATCTTGAGCTTGAACATATTACAATAGAAACTTCTGAAACTGAAAAGCAAAGAGAAAAAAGACTGGAAAAAATAGAATAGAATATTCAAGAACTGTGAGATAACTACAAAAGGTCAAACTTATTCACAATGAGAATGCCAAGGAAGAAGAAGGAAAAAAGGGAGGGAGGGAGGGAGGAAGGATAAAAGGAAGGAAGAGAGAGAAGGAAGGATGGAGGAAGGAACAAAAGTGCTAGCTGAAAGAATAATGACTGAGAATTTCCCCCAAATTAATATCAGACACCAAACCACAGATCCAGGAAGCTCAGAGAATATCACATAGAATAAATGCCAAAAAAAAAACCTGCACCAAAAATACTACATATTATATTTAAACTTCAGAGAATCGAAGATAAAAAATTTTGAAAGGAGCCAGAAAGGGGAAAAAATACTTCACCTATTAAGAAGCAAATATAAGAATTACAACTGACTTCTCCCCAGAAACCATGTGAGCAAGAAGAGAATGGAGTGAAATATTAAAAGTATAGAAAGAAAAAAAAAACACCAACTTAGAATTCTGTACCCTGAAAAATTATCCTTCAAAAGTGATCTTTGATAAAGAAGCAAAGGCAATACAATAGCACAAAGATAATCTTTTCAACAAATGGTACTGGTACTGGAGCAACTAGATATCCACAAGCCAAAAAAAAAAGGAATCTCGGCACGGCACAGATCTTAACATACTTTGTAAGAAATAACTTACAATGGGTCATAGGCCTAAATGTAAATTGTAAAACTATAAAACTCTTCCAAGATAACATAAAAGAAAACCTAGATGACCTTAGGTATGATGATGGCATTTTTGACATAACACAAAAGGCACAATCCATGAAAGAAATAATCAGCTGGATTTTATTAATATTACAACTTTTGCACTGTGAAAGATAATGTCAAGAGAATAGAAAACATGCCACAGACTGGGAGAGAATATTTGTAGACAACATATCTAATAAAAGATTGTTGTCCAAAATATACAAAAAATGCTTAAAACTTAACAATAAAAATGAGCAAAAGACTCAGACCTCTTACCAAAGAAGATATACAGATGGAAAGTATACATATGAAAAGATGTTCAACATCACATATCATTAGAAAATTGCAAATTAAAACAATGGTGAGATGCCACTACACATCTATTAAAATGGCCAAAATAAAAAACACTGACAACACCAAATGCTGGCAAGGAATTTGGTAAGGTATAACAGGAATTCATCTATTGCTGTTGTGAATGCAAAATGGTATAGCCACTTGGGAAGACAATGTGGCAGTATCTTATAAAATTAAAATATTCTTACCATATGATCCAGCAATCATGCTTCTTGGTATTTACCTAAGTGAATTGAAAATTTATGTCTACACAAAGACCTATACATGTATGCTCACAGCAGCTTTATTCATAATTGCCAAAATTTGGGAACAACCAAGATGTCGTTCAATAGGTTAATAGATAAATAAACTATGGTACATCCAGACAATGGACTATTAAAATATGAACTATTAAGACATGAAACAGTATGGGAGAAACTTAAATGCACATTACTAATTTAAAAGAGCAATATTAAAAGATTACATACCATATCTTTCAACTGTATGACATTCTGAAAACAGCAAAACTATGGCGATGGTACAAAGACCAGTGATTGCCAGGGGGTTAAGAAGGAAAGAGGGATGCATAGGTGGAGCACTAAAGATCTTTAGGGCAGTGAAACTATTCTGTATATGGTGAATACACATCATTGTGCATTTGCCAAAAAACATTGAATGTACAATTCCAAGAGTGAACACTAATGTAAACTTTGGGTGATAATGATGTATCAATACAGGTTTATTGATTGTAGCTATTATACTACTGTAGTGGAGGTTGTCGATAGCATGGGAGATTGTATTGGGAGCCAGGGAGTATGAGGACGCTCAGTACTTTCTGAAAAATTTTATTGTGAACCTAAAACTACTCTGAAAAATAGATTTTAATAATTTTTTAAAAAGTACAAACTATGTAACATTATGTCAAAGTACAAAAGTTATTCTTTAGACATGAAAGTAATATGCAATAAGTAATAATACCCATGATTTTTTTAAAATTCAGGACCCACTGATATAGCAATACTGAATTTGTTTAGATCTCTGTCTCTGCCTAGAGAAAGTGAATCATTAAATAATGAATTTCAAATCAACTTATTACATCATCTGTTCATTTCACTTAATGATAAATGCTGACCAAGATACCTATTATAATTTGGCTTCCAAAAAAGAACTAGCAATCAGAATATGCTTTTGTAAACCATTAATCAGCAGTTTATATTTTTATCATTAGAGTAGGAGACCACCACATTCTTAGTGAATGATCTATCACTTTCACTAGAAATGACAATATTGAAGAATGTTCCTTAGATTTCAATTTATCTTTTTGGTTATAAATAATTGCTTTATTATCTGTTTGATTAGAGATAATCTCCCAATAGGGTTCTAAATATCTTGATATGATCCATAGAAGCAAAGGAGCAATTTGGTGTTGAATTGTGTGTGTGCATATAATGGATCATGGATCTACTATATTCAGCAGTAGTACATTTTGCCACTGTGAAGACTCTCAACTCCTACCTTTCTGCCTATCATAACATAGGACTTAATCTGGGACCATACATATAGCCAGCATGATAAAGTGGAGAAACAATCCCAACACTTAATATTGTGCATGGAGTAGTTATTTAGCTTCTTTGTGTCTCGGTTTATTATTAGTTGAATATTTCTTATGACAATCAACCATATCAAAGGAAAAGAAAATATGGACTAACATGCAAGTATACTGAGAGGTTGCCATATAACCAAATCCTACTGAATCATAATAATGATGTGGAATGATATTCATCATAAGAACTAAGGACTTATGGAAATTCCCTTAATGATAGAAATGTTTGGAGAGTTTGAGAGGCCCTGTGAGATTTTGATGGTTTGAAGTTAACAAAGATCTTATGCAACATACACCTGTAGTTTGGTTAAGGCAGTGGAGAATAAAGTTACTTAAAAGAAACTTTCCATCTCTACAAGAATCCAGGAGCCCAGAAGAACATTATTGATTGGAAAAAGAGTTTCATTATTAAAGATGTGGGCTACAGGGCACCAGAATTAAAGCTCTCTAATCAAGTGGGGAATAAAGGCCAAAGTGGGTAAGTAGACATTTATTCTCTCCCAAAGTGGGTAAGTAGACATTTATCTAAAGCTCAGGAAGATTAAGTACACCCAAATACATTTTGGGAGTTTGTTGGTTTGGTGGCAAAGGACATCTATTGATGGTAGCTGAGTGGTGTCACACAAATGTACTTTGTTTTAGCCTCCTTGGAATTTGTATCTAGAGTGAAGAATGCTGGAAATCACTAGGGGCCCAAAGTCAGAAACTCTAGTGGAAGATATGATGATCTACATCAACAAAAGGCCATCTTTCCAGGAAAGTAAATATAACAGAGAAGGACCAAAGGTAGAATTTGAAGAAGAAACACAGGAAACTTTAATCACCTCAGATCACCATTAGAAGCTCAAGGAACAGCAGGGTCACTTCCAGCCCATGAGGATGGAGTGGACAACATATGAATGGCAACTGTGGCAGAAACAGAGGAAAAGGATAATATTTACCAGAGACATTGCAAAATCACGAAGGGACTTAAGTCTCATTTTTTTCCCTCAGTTGAACTCAGAGTCGAATGTGCTTTTTCAAACCATTCCTATTAACCACACACTCAAAAATGGTATGGCCCAAGGATGCAAGAGTGACACAAATCAATAAATCTAAAAACCAATCAATGATGGATGGAGCAGGAAAGTATTTCTTAAACAAAGAAATGAACAGTAACAGTAAGTCTACAAGCAAGGAAGAATTAAAACATATAGAAAAGAGTCAAAAATCTGTGAACATACATTGTTTTACTTAATTCTCACAGCAAGAGATAAAGATCTGCCAACCGAGGTTCAGCTACTAGATCTGACATATCAGTCTGACTCTGCTCCATATCAGTTCAGTATCACAGGAAGTTTTTCAAGACTATCTCCTTTGGAAAGGTACATAAAAACACTTCAGTATTTTCTCCTGGGAGAAATGTCAGTCATTATTTGTTATCATACAAGTTTTTGTGTGATATTCAGTGGGAAGACAAAATAGCTCATTTTAGAGATGGTGTCAGAAAGAAATATTTTAGACAAACTGAAAATGATGCCTCAGAAATGAGGACACTTGAAATGTGTGTTTCAAGCTAAAATGCCTATTTTTTTCAAATATATGTCATATGAAAAAGGTAAAAATATTAGTAGAAGGTGTTTTCATATCTGTATTAGGGTTCCCGAAACAAACATAAGTAATAGGATGTGTATATGTGTGTGTGTGTATATACAGACATCTTTATATATATATATAAAGAGATTTATTTCAAAGAATTAGCTCATGCAATTATGAAAAGTGGCAAGTCCAAAATCTGCAGGGTGGATTGACAGGCTAGAGACTCAGGGAGATCTGCTTCTGTAGTTCATGTCCAAAGGCTGTTAGGTTGGAGAAACAGGAAAGAGCCAATGTTATAGTTCAAGTCTGAAGGGCATCTGCTGGCATGATCTCCTCTTACTTGGGAAAAGACTTTTGTTTATTTGAGGCCCACTCTCATTAAGGAGGGCAATTTGCTTTACTCAAAGTCCACCAATTTAAATGTTAATCACATCTAAAGCCACCCTCACAAAAACATCCAGGACAATCGTTGATCACATACCTGGGAACCATGGCCCAGACATGTTGACACATGAAATTAACCATCACAGTATCTGTATAGTCCATTTATTTTTAAAAGCTTAGTCTTTCCTCCCCAAAACATAAACATGTTTTCAGAGATCTCCTAAATATAAAATATTTTATTGACTGCCTACAATTATGAAATAAATAAGAAACTTTTTACAGCTTCCATTTATATCAGTACTTAAGAGACACATATTTCTGGCATTTTCTCAGCGGTTGGCAAATTAGCTCAAAATTTGCCACATAATTATGTCTCTGCTTAGCAATCATAGAAAGAGAGTATGAGATACCACTATTCCCAGAAAAGTGTCTCTCCCTCTAGATGACTTTACATTCAAAGCACCTAGAACATTTACTAATATTGGACATACATGCAAGGCTAGTTTGCTGAACACACTGCTGCCTAAGAAACCCAAATTGAAAGCCAATAGGGCTTGATACATGTTTGATACATACTACACATTCAATAAATATGAATGAAATATATGAATAGAAGCTGTCTATGGATAGCATACATTCCTCCTTGCTTCTAGAGATAATATGAGCCAAAAATATTGAAACTTTGATATCACTTATTATAAAAATTCCTCCAATAAACAATTTTATAAAAATAAGCCAGTCTGGGATTTGTTTTATTAATACCATTGAGTGGTACTCAATCTAATTTTTGAAAATTTTTCAAATTCATCTTTTTTTTCATGTAAAGCAACTTTATTTTTTTTTTAGTTTAGCATATTATGGGGGTACAAGTGTTAAGGTTACTTATATTGCCCATGCCTCCCTCCCCCCTTGAGTAAGAGCTTCAAGCATGTCCATCTTTTTATACATGCCTGTACTCAACTTTCAACACAAATATATACATATCTATTTTATTATATATTCCTTTTCTTCTTTCTAACTCATTCCTTTATTTTCTCTTACTGTTTTTCTTTTTTATATTTCTCACTTCTGCTTTCTTCTTTGCAGTGTTTTAGGAATAATAGTGCCCTCTCCCACCACCCCCATGGTATTGCTCAGTCCTTCTACAGATACTTGAAACTATAGTTATTCAGTTTTTCAGTTGTCTTAAAATTATTTGTTTTGCTATTTGATTTGCTATGTTTAAATGCCTACCTCATAAAGTTCCCTCTACAAAGTATAAAGTTAATCACATATAAGGATGATCATGATTAATGATGATGATGGTGATGATGATGATGTTGTTGGCAAATAACTTGCAGAGTAGATTACTGACATTTATCATTGCCTCTCTTCTTTCAATAGAACAGTTGCCCTTAGGCAAACATGCCCTTAAAATTTTGCTTTTTTAATTTTTTGCTAAGTGAGACAACAAACAAGCAAAATGACACTTTGCAATGCTGATTAAGCCAAGGGTAAATACCTGACTTGGAAAAAAACGCATATAGGCTGGCCAGTGACTTGTGAAATTGTTGGAAAAGAGAAGTTGGCTGGATATGATTCCAACTACAGGACTTTGAAATATGAAAGACTTTGTTAATAGACCATACTACAGCTGGGAAGTTGCAATAAAAGTTGACATTGGTGGCCATTATCTGAATATATATGCAAATAGATCAAGTAAGAATATAATGGGAGTTCATAGTAGAGATAAATAACACCAGCTCAGGAGAGTAACAGAGCACAATGAGACTATATGGTGACTGAGAGATAGAGAGTAACCTAATTTTCTACTTGAAATTTCTAGTTTTACTTCTATTCTTCCTAAGATTCATGAGATCTCCAAGAAGTTTTCTGTTCCTTGATATCAGAAGAGTCTTGAGAGAGTTTTAGGAGTCTATCTCAGAAGGAAGAACAATTATGACTTTTTAAGTTATCAAACCCTTAAATATATATTCCATATAGCTATTCAACAATATTTATTCATCATCTACTATAAATAAAAACCTCCCCAGAAATCATAATTAGAAATGGGATATAACAATTCTGTATTTTGACTTTACTGAAGCAGATCATATGTTCCAACAAGGTATGTTTCTCTGAGTCTCCCTTGGAGTGAGGTGAAGGCATGTGACTAGGAAGTGATATATGCAACTTCTAAGTGGGGCTTTTAAAGTTATGGAGCATGCTATTTATCCCTTTTCCATTGGCTAGAATACAGCCATTATACTAACAATTATCTTAGACTATGATATGGTGGTTAGACCATGATGGTGGCAGTCTCTAATACTATGAACCCTCCATTTAAGATCTGGACTTCTTATATTTGTATTCTTTGATTTTATTTTTCAATACCCAATGATATACTTGTATTCTTCCATGAAATATCTATGTTATTTAAGCCAATGTTAGTTTGTCATTGTTAGAGCAGTGAAAGAGATATCCTAACATCATTGATGAGAAAGAGATTCTGTT
>VSMD01012176.1:0-29539 GCA_008750895.1 Mirza zaza | reverse complement strand
TTTTTTGAGACAGAGTCTCACTTTATTGCCCAGGCTAGAGTGAGTGCCGTGGCGTCAGCCTAGCTCACAGCAACCTCAAACTCCTGGGCTCAAGCAATCCTGCTGCCTCAGCCTCCCGAGTAGCTGGGACTACAGGCATGCGCCACCATGCCCGGCTAATTTTTTCTATATATATTAGTTGGCCAATTAATTTCTTTCTATTTATAGTAGAGATGGGGTCTCGCTCTTGCTCAGGCTGGTCTCGAACTCCTGAGCTCAAAGGATCCGCCCACCTGGGCCTCCCAGAGAGCTAGGATTACAGGCGTGAGCCACCGCGCCCGGCCAACAGACCCTGTTTTATCTCAGGTTAAACCCCCGCCACTTTGTCCACACTGCAGAGCCACCCCCCAGGGCAGCGGCCACAGGATTGAGTGACAATCGAGCCAGGCAACAAGCGCTTCTACTTGTACTTTTACTCATTTTGGTTTAAAATGTTTAAAAATATATTAAAGAGCTCTCCTTTATAGATTGAGATGTAAAACGAGAGAGTTGAAATTACTGGCAAAGTGTACATTTTTAGGCTGGCTGGGATGCTGAGAATAGAGCAAACGTAGATAAAGGATTTAAAAGGACCAGAGAACATTTCTGAAATATTTCATGCGTGTATCCGAGTGCCTTTGTGGAGGACATCGCTTCTCTTTGAACTGTTCTCTCTGCCTCCTTGCTCTGCCTATAAATCCTACTCATCATTTAAAATTAAAGTCAAACAGTTTCCTCCCCTGCAAAATAATTCTCCAATCTCCTCAACCATGGCCAGCATCGACAGCTCTGACCTCTCTCCTCTCAGTGTGTTTTACAAACTGCCATCATTAAAGAGCTTCCCAAAAGAGATTGCTGTCAGGCAGGTGACTCAAGGCCACGTGCACGGTGGCTAGGAATGTGGCTCTGGCAGCAACCCCTGCCATCGATTCTTGGTTCTCCCACATACTGGCGCAGTGTGGCCTCAGTTCTGACATTGAACTTTACCCTGCTTTATTTCCTTATCCATTAACTGGAGGTAGCACTATGACCTTCCTGCGTCGTGGGGAGGATTCGATAATGTAAAATGTGAGAACAGAACTGTGCCTGGCACAAAGCAGTCCTCAATAAATGTTAACTTTTTATTCACTTACCTACTAGATAGGCTGCTCTTCACTGTATACTGGAATTACCTGGGGAGCTTTCAAACAAAAATTGTTGCCCAGGCCCCACCCAAGACCTATTTTAAAAGATTCTTGAGGTGGCCACCGAGGTATTGCTGTGTTTCCAGCCTCCCCAAGCTGCTCCAGAGTCGGGGACCATCGCATTAGATTATTACCGTTTGGACAACAATAACAACTTATCTTTGCATCCCCAGCACGTGAGTTAATGTCCCACATATGCGAGAATTAAATAATAACAGTGGAATTGAACTGATGATATGAGAAGATCTAGAAGGACACAAAATCCAAGTCTATACTCAAAGCACCTCCTGAGACCTAGAAATGATTTAGGTGTAACTATTTCCCAACATCAGAATGGTTTTTACTGTCCATATTTCTACTAACATTCTGATCATAGCCACTAACATAATCTCTAAGAAGTTCCAGGCTTTTCTGGCAGCTCTCCTCATCTGAGCCCTCTCCAGAATCACCCTTAATGCTCCATTTGTGGCCATCTGGCTTCTTTATCCTATTCCTCCAAATTCTACCAGCCTGTACCCATTACCCAGTTCCAAAGTCACGTCCACATTTTCAGGTATTTGTCATAGCAACAGCCCCACTTCTCAGTACCAATTTCATATCTTAGTCCATTTTCTGCTGCTATAACAGAGTACCACAGACTGGATAAATTATAAAGAAGATAGGTTTATTTGGCTCACGGTTCTGGAGGTTAAGTCCAAGTCCAGGGGCCGTATCTGGTGAGGGCCTTCCTGCTGCATCACAACATGGCAGAAGGCATCACACAACAAGGAAGCACCCATGTGATACAGAAAGAGAAATGGGGCAGAACTTCTCCTTTTATCAGGAGGCTATTCCCTTGATAACTTACCCACTCCCATAATAATGGCACTAATCCATCATGGCCTAATCACCTCTTAGAAGTCCCACCTCTTAATATCAATACAATGGCAATCAGATTCCAACCTGACTTTTGGATGGGGACCTTCAAACCACAGCACTACCTCTGCAGATGTTGCCCATTTTAATGTCTTTGAAATTTATAAAAAAACCAAAAACCTCTATTATTCCTTATGTTAACTTTTTTGTTTTAAGCATCATCCACTATACCTGATTTCTTTACACTTTGATTCTCTCCAAGGCACTGCCTAGCAGACTGGCTCTCTTTTTAGCAGCTCCTCCACAGGCAGTTTCTAGGTTCTATGTCATCTACTCTGCTTCATTAGTTTATTGCTTTACCTATTTTCCATCTTCCCCAAACAAGTTAAAATCTTTGTCCATCTTGTATTTCCTTTGTTCTCATGATTTTATATCTTTCTTCTCATTATTAGAAGCTTTCATAAGGATTCAGGAGGGAAAAATTTTAAAGCATGAGTTTAATTCATGAATTCAAACCAGAAGTATCAACATTAATTTTAATATAAAAAGGAAATTTGTACCCTAAACTAATGGATTAGGTTATATTGTTTACACATGATTAAGGTAACATTGAACCTTATTAAATTATAATTCATCATGTCATAAGCACAAATGAATCTAAACTTTTTTTAATTATATGTAGAGAAGAACATTTGAAAGTGAAAGGAGAGTGGGGCCTTAAGGAGGGAAACCCACAAAGACATTGGGAAATCACTCAAAAAGACAGAATGGGAGAAAAAACACAAACTGTCAAATAACTTTTCTTAGATTTGACCTCATTTGTCTTCAATTCTATAATGAGGCCATTCCTAGGAAAAATTGGTTTTATATTATTTTGGAAGTTTCTATTTTTAATATGGAAAATGTTATAAAGGCTTCGAATTATTAGAGGATTTATTGATCACTATTGATTGTCTCATTTCTACTCGTTAACAATATACTTACTGACCACCTCTTACCATATAGCAAGTACAACTGCTGTATGCACTGAAAAGATTGAGACCAAAAAAAAAAAAATCCTCATGTTCTTGACTTGAAATTGTTTCAAGTGACGCAAGGAGATAAACAGATACAGGTACTACATAAGATGCCATTGGACCATGGAGGAAGGAGCTCTTAAGTTTATCTTGAAATAGGGAAATAATTGTAGAAGCAAAGATGTTTTAGCCCAAACTTAGAATAGTAGGAGGTTGCAACATATACAAGTTGGGTAAGTCATTCCAAGTAGCATTTTAAAAACACAAGGGTTCAGAGAGCATGGTACAGTTGGGGACTTACAAGAGGTTTGATATTTCTGGAGCATGAAGTGTCACAAGAGAATGATTATAAGTTGGCACCACATACAGCAAATGCAAATTTGTGTGGCATGGACCGTTGCAGTCACAAAAGTATTTATAAACAAGGTTGTTACCAATGTACAAAAACACTCTGAAAATAGTACAAAAATCTTGGTGTTCCCTTCCAAGCCAAACTCATATTTCAGCTTCTTTGAACTCTGGTTAGACTGTCTCTCAGTTTCTTTTAACAAATTACTTTGATCAGGTTTTCTTTCTCTAAAAATGGAGTTATTTTTCTTCCCTTAGGAAATATGTAGAAACTAAAGCTAACTTCTCACACTGTACATCCTTTGCCAGACAGTCATGGGCATATTTTTATAAAACTCTAAAGAGCCATTTATTTTATCATTTTGATCAGATCAATATATTATAGAATAAACAGATAATGTTCTTCATTCTATTGCAACTGGGAAAATAGGAATTATTCACTCCCTTAACATTTTTAAGAAACCAAAGGTAGCTTCTATTTTCTCATTATTTTATACAAGGAACCTATGCATTCAGAAGATTAACAGATTCACTAAAAGACACAGAAGAGTAAAAACTTTCAAGCTGAAATGAATTATTGTTGAAGAAGACAAACACTAAATCAAGGTCTCCTACACTAAAATTAAAATCAAAATTGATAATGGAATGTAAGATTTTCGGCTCCTGTTTCACAGGCCTTACTTTTTCATTTCATATTTCTACCTTACTTAAATATTCATGGATGAATTTTTTTTCTTGAATTAGTTCCAGCATCAGTGCTTAAATATAGAATCTGTTGGGTGAGTAAGCACTTAACCAGAGTTTACTCTTAAACAATCCCACATGCCCTTTTTCACTTGCAACATTGAAGTTGTATAATTAATTTTGCTATTACTTTCTAACCAAATAAAAATGAACATTTTAAACAAGGAAGCATTTGTTCTTCATAAATAGTTTTATTGGGGACCAATGTTGCAAATTGCATTTCTAAAAAAGGTTTGCCCAAGCAAAATCTTTACCAGACAATCCACGTATGTAGCAGGCATTTGTAAAGCATCTACTCTAAGCATAATGTTAGGCATGCAGGAACAAACAGAATAAACATAATTATAGTCCCCACACATCAGGAGAACACTCCCTTACCGAGAAGGAACTCAGAGGAAACAGGTAAATGACAATATGAGGTTGTTAATGATATATGACAAAGGAGAGTTCAGTAAATCAGTTTCTTATACTTTCCTATCAAAAGTATGCCCTAGAAAAGATTCCCAGACTCCTCTGCAGTTTATTGATCAGATCTGCAGTGAAGCCAGGAATCTGCACTTACAAGAGCCACGTGTCACTATTCAGATAAAAGCAAAAGCAAAGTGAGCTGGTGTGCCTAGTGAGTGTCTCATTAAAGAAATGACCAACCAGCTGAACCTGATAGTTTAAAGAGGGATTTAATTAGGTTCTAGAGGCAAAAGAAGGTTGTGTGTGTGCCATTTTAAAAAGAGGTGAATTAAATGATGTGTTTGGCTAGAGCTGGAGGATTCATTTTAGAAGTAGCAAGCGTTAAAAGTGAAACACAATTTTATCAAGATTTTATTCAGGCCAATAACATTTTTACTTTGTAGACAACGCAGCTGAGGAATGACGTAATGGAATCGGCTTTTTAGCAACACGGATCGGGCAGAGGCATTGAGGATAGAGGCATCAGGAGGCCAAGGCATTCATTCATTCATTGGCTTAGCAAGCACAGATTAAGCACCCAAATTTTCTGAAGTCCCCTATGCTAAGCAGGAAAAATGCACAACTGTTAGCACCAACCGCCAGAAGAACTGTAACACCAATTCTGTGAGTTATCTATGTTTAATCTCTTTCGTTAACTAAAATTTCTTCTTGTAGCCTGACTTACTTTGGGACTATCCTAGCAGCTTTCGGTTCTGTATTTATGCTAATTTGCCTACCTATTTGGAATCACTGCATTTGCAATTAAAATGTTCTATGTAATTGTTAGAAAACAACTCTGTGAGTGAGATGAAAAATAATTTTGTTCTATCCAAAATAGTCTTACAAGACTCTGAGAAAGGGGGGAGAAAAAAAAGAGTAAGGCCATATGGATGGGTAGCCAGATCTTGAAAATTGAATAGTTAAGGAAACTGGCTTACTGTTAATGCATTTATCAGGACTGAGAGGAATTAATCAGAATGCTTAATAATAAATACTGAAAAAATTTAAATTTAGTAGTATGGTTAATCACATCCTAATTGCAGGCTTGGTCCCTGGGATGGTTCGTGTATGTGTCATGTATTTAATTGCAGAACTTTTGAGCTCTTAGTAAGAGGAGACACAGCCAGATACCAAACTATAATTTGTGTTATGAGTTATGATAAGTATCACTCATTCCCACTTGTAAATACTAGTAAATTCCTCAATTTTCCTTAAATCTCTTTCTGAGAACCCCATCATCACCAAATGATGGGAAATTTAATCTGAATTGTCATCGTGTTAGATGACATTAAAGCCATATATGTAACAGGGGTCACAAACTCGGGTCCATCAGCCTGGATTTAGTTCCTGGGTGTGTTTTATTGGCCCACAAAGTATATATTATGCATTAAAAGAATTTAGTAAGTATTAAAAAGTTTCTAAGTAGTTACCAGAATGAATACAAGAAGCTTTTATGTAAAATTTGTATTTGAGGCTTCTATTACAAAACCAGACCTGTCAATATTTTGCCTATGTTAGTTCTTGACGGCAATTAACTAGAACTGAATTGCCCCTCCCCTTTAACGGGGTATCTCCTTCTAGCCTGCCACAGTCCCTACTTTCTTTGTGATCTTCAACCTCAGTGCTTCGGGTCATCCCTTCAGGCATCTAATTTTTACCACTCTAGCCCGCTGGGTTTTAAGGGAGAAATGTAACCCAGTAGACCAACTGAGCATGTGTTTAAGGGGCTCTGAAAACCAGGCCACCCAACCATGAGGACTGTTTTTGAAATCTGTATGTTTTTAAAACAGTGAAGTAACTGAAAGAAAAAAAAAAACAGTGAAGTAACCAAAAGAAATGTTCTGAATTATCTCACATCTATTTTATAGTTTAGAGGATTTTAAATTTTTAATTAAGTGGGAAGGGGCACCCATATGGCCTGTCAACAGTTTTTCAGGGTTAGGCACTATGACAATCATTACCTGGACCCTAAATTGCAATTCAAGAACTTTTTTTTGCACCCCAAATTTTCAGCTATGTCAAGCATCAGAAATTATAGCACCTACAGTTGAGGTTACTCAGAGTCCTGTGTCAGAGATGACAAATAAAATAGTGCTGTAGCCAGTGAATTATCATCTTTTGTGGTAAGGGTATAAAAATACCCAAGGGCAGATGAAGGGAAGCTCCTAACTTTGCTCTTCGTTGATTGGGTGGCAAAGTGGAATGCATGTGAAACATAAAGCTACACTGAATTCCTTTGATCTCAGCCTGCGGTCACTACCTTTCCTGGTAAGGTGTAAGGTTGTTTTCTGTGTCACACCCAGACAAGACAGACTTAAGGGCTCATTAATAAGTTGTGAGAACCAAAACAAGTTAAAATGCACAAAAATATAAACTTTAAATGTATTACAAAACAATGAAAATATTCAAAATTATTCTCAAAATGAGATTAGATAATATTAAAAGTAATTTAAGAATTACCTGAATTAACTTCAGATTATATTAAAACAAGAAAAGAAGGGGCAAGGAGGGAGGGGAGAGAAGATTGAATATGTTCCATCAAAACGCTTGTCCAAAATGAGAGGAATTGAAAAGATTTTGTCTCACTACGGATGCCTGCCGTCACAGACGTACAAAAAATTAATGGTCAACACCAGTAAATTTCAAAACAATATAGCAACATCTTCTAATAATAATTGCTAAAAAATGTATCATCAGTTATCTGTCAAGTTTTGTACCAAGATTATTACATGCATTATCTATTTTTAGTACCCATAATTGCTTTATGAAGTAGGAACTATATTATTCCAGTTTTGCAGATGAAGAAACTTCAGTGTCTGCCACATCTTGAATATGTCATTGTTGTGCCCTTCCTTAAATGGTCAGGAGTAACTGGATCTAAAAGTTCAAGTTCCAAATTTTACACTCACAATTTGGAAGGTGTTGCTTTCTTTACATCTAATATAGCTTTTCTACCAGTTCTATTACAAGTTCTCTTACAGTTTTTCTAATATTTGCTCTCTGGAAGCTTTTAAGATCTTGTGTTTATTCTTATGTTCTGAAGTTGCATGTGAATGTGTAGAACCAAGTATATCTTTTTGAAAATTCATCCTGCTCAGCACTCAATGAGCCCTTTTAATCTGAAGACTTGAATCCCTTTCCAATTCAAGGGCATTTTCTCCTCTTTTTTTTTTTTTTTTTTTTTGACAGTATTTTCTCCATGTTCCTTGTTTACTCTTCTTGAGATTCTAATGAGTTGCATATGTTCGCTTTCCAATGGATTATCTTTCTCTCCTATTTTCTGTTTCATAATTTTGGATTCTTTTATTTGTCTTATATCTATGGCCTTTCTACTCAAAATGTCCACAGACTAACAGCATTGGCATCACCTGGTAGCTTGTCAGAAATGTAGAACTTCAGACTTCACCTCAAACCTAATGAATTAGAACCTCCAGTCTAACAGGATGAGGATCTTCAGGATTTTTACACACATTAAAGTTTTCAGTTTGGGTTTTTTTTGTTTGTTTGTTTGTTTGTTTTGTTTTTTGAGGCAGAGTCTCACTCTGTCTTCTGGGCTAGAGTGCAGTGGTGTCAGCACAGCTCACTGCAACCCTGCAACCTTGAGCTCCTGGGCTCAAGCAATCCTCCTGCCTCAGCCTCCCAAATAGCCAGGACTATAGGCACATGCCACCATGTCCTTCTAAATTTTCTATTTTTGGTAGAGATGAGGTCTTGCTCTTGCTCAGGCTGGTCTTGAATTCCTGGTCTCAAGTGATCCTGCTGCCTTGGCCTCCCAAAGTGCTAGGATTACAGGCGAGAGCCACCACACCTGGCCTACACATTAAAGTTTAAGAGGTACTGTTGGACTTTTTTTCAACTTCACCTTCCAGTTTTACTGAAATTTTTTTGTTGTGGCATTTGTACATTTAGTTTCTAGTAGCCCTTTCTTGTCCTGTTTCTTTTTCAAAGCATTTTTTATGTTCTGTATGTAATGGTTTCAAGACCAATTACTTTTATATGTTCTCTTCTGTTTTTTTAATTATTCCCCCACCCCCTGACCCCACTTACTTTGTGTGTGTATATCTTTGCCTAACTCTTTCATGTTGCTTTTTTTCTTTTACACATCTGGTGATCTTTGATAGCACCTTCATCTTTAAGAATAAAAGACATGACGGAGTCTTTCACGTAGCTAATGTGGGTTTCTCCTTCTACGGTGAAGGCATGCTGCAGCCTGACAAGCCTCTTTTCCTGAACGGGAAGGCTTTCTATGCTGGAGGAGCACGTTAAGACGCGCACCGAACTTCATCGTTAAATGCCAAGGAGTCAAACCCAGGGTTCACCTGGGAAGACATGTCTTCAGACTGCTTAGTTTCTTTCAGAATCAGGCTTTATTGTTTCCTTTCTTGCGATGCAGGTAGGTGGGCAGGGAAATTGAGAGTAGACTGGCACGACTGTTCTGTATTTTCGGCCTCTTTGCACTGCCATTCTGTTTGATTTGTAGACTTGCTGGGCCCCCGTCTACCCTGCTGCCCACTGTACTGCGGTTTGAGCTCTGCGTCACCATCAACCCACTTCTGTCCCACTTTGTCTTCCAGAGTATTTTTCTGAAAGTTCTAACCTGCTGGTAAATCCCCTTATTGTCGCCACTCCTGCAGTGTTTCTATAACTTCGTATAATTTCCACAGTGTCATTGCAGTGGCTTCTTGGATGGGATGTGAGGCAAATGCATGTGCTCAGTCCGTGATCTTGAACGAGGGGCCTCTAAGGCATCTTTGTGGTGCTATATTTAGATTATAAAGGGACGGTCTTTAACTGTAGGCTTGCAGCTATGATATCTACCATGGAGTCCTACTTAAAGCTGATTTATGAAGGGAATACTATAGCATTTAGAAGAAATGTATCTGTATAATGTAATGTGGGGTGAATTTGTATTTAATGGGACAATGCTGTCTAATGTCAAGAAAGGAAGAGGGCTTTAAACATGAAGAACAGAGTCCTTAATAATCAGACCGTTCATGTAGTAACATTGAGAATATGCTGATTAAATCTTCAGATGAAGTAAAGCTAGAAGGCTAGTAGATTGAACAGAATCAGAAATTGTAAAAAGGCAGTAGGTTGGAATGATGGACTTAATTTAAGAGAACAAAGTTCAATACAGGCAAGTGTAACAACTGGAACTCCGCTCAAGAAACCAATCGCATAGGAGTATAGCTCAAGAGCAACAGATGTGATATGATGCAGATGTTAAAAATAGCAAAGGACATTTTAAGTTATCCAAATAGAAGTATCATAGAGGCTGTGATAGGTTTACTCCTCCCTGAATTGCTCAGTTATTTACAGTGTCATATTCAGTTCTGGAAGCCACTCTTTAGGAGGAAAATGACACTTAGAGGAGGTCTGAAGACGATGATGATGATAATATGAAGGATTACTGAAAGAAGTGAAAAAAGTATCACTGCTTATGTTGATAATTAACAGGACAGTTTTCAAAATTGTTTCTTGAAAGATTCTACCATGGAAGAGGAATTAAACCCACATAGTGTGGCTAGGTGAAAGGAATATGGGAGCAGATTTTGGCTCAAAATGAGATAAAATTTAATAACAAAGAGTTTAAATAAATTGGATTCCCGGAGAAGTACTGACTTCTCTATCTCTGGTGCCATAAAAGCAGAAACTGAATGACCACTTGTTTAAAAATTCACACAGCAACCTAAGCATTGGTATGTGCTTAAATTCTTTTCAGCTCTGAGATTTTATGAAATATGAGTGGAGAGGAAGGACGTATAGACTTGTTGCAAGTTTCACAATAAATTTTACAAAATTATTATCATTCTGGTATGCTAGTTTCAAAGACATAGAAATACATTGAACAAGGAAGGTCACTCTGCGTAAACCCCGCCTGGCCTCACCTTTTTCTTCACCCAGGGTCAATGCCATGGTCAGTTGCTAACGTCTTTCCCAAGCATATCATCCTCAGTTGCCTTGCTCTTGTTTTGTGGTTCCTGCTTAGTTAAATCACAATGCTGAGTATAGTAGTTTGCTGGGGCTACTATAACAAAAGGCCACAGACTGAGTGGTTTAAACGACAGAAATGTATTTTCTGCTTATTTCTGCAAGTCCTGGAGGCTTGAAGTCTGAAATCAAGGCAGCAGCAGAGGGTGGCCTCCCTTCTTGGCTCCTAAATGGCAGCTTCTCCCGAGTCTTGGCGCACTCTTCCCTCTGCGTCCTAAACTCATTTTCTTAAAAGACACCAGTCATATTGGGTTAGGGCTCACACCAATGAACTCATTTAACCCTAATTACCTCTGGAAAGGCCCTTTCTCCAAATATGGTCATGTTCTGAGGTCTTAAGGGATAGGTATGAATTTTGTGGGGGACATAATTCAGCTCATTACACTAAGTCAGTCCAACTTCCTCCTCTTCCTTCCTTCCTACCCGCAAGACTGAATGTGATGAGAGAAAAACACGTAACCATGCTGGCTGTTCTCACTCGGAATTCCCAGTCACTGATCTTGAATAGCCCCTAATGCTGCCTGCTTTTAATTCCACAGTCCCCTAGTACATTCATTCTCATGCTCTCATTGACAACTAATTCATGCCTTTCCTTCTTAATACAGCCTCCTAGATCCTTGCCGTGCTTCCTATTTCACTGAGAAAGGAGGAGACTCCACACTGGACTATCCCCACATCTACCCATCAGCCTACATCTCTGCCATCTCCTCTGCCTATTGTCCTGTCACCATGGATGGACTCTTTGTGCTCCAAGCAAAGGCCAACCTGTGAAGGCCATTGTCTTTGCCATTCTCTGTCTGGAATACATTCCACAAATATCTGCCTGACCCCCTCCCTTACCTCCTCCAGGTCTATACTTAAACATCCTTGAGTTTCTCTTATTTAAAATAGCAGCCTCCATCTCTACCTGCCAGTCTTCTTCCCTGCTATTTAGCACTTACCACCAAAAAAAAAAAAAAAAAGTATTATATATTTAGCTTGTATCTTAGTCCATTTTGGGCTGCTATAATGAATACCTGACACTGGGTAATTATAAAGAACAGAAATTTATTTCCTTACATTTCTGGAGGCTGGGAAGTCCAAGACTGAGGGGCCGGCATCTGGGGAGGGTCTTCTTGCTGTTATAACATGGCAGAAGGTATCACCTGGCAGAAGGGCAAAGAGGGAGAGAGAGAGAGAAAGTAGGGAATTGAACTCACCCTTTTATACTGAGCTCACCTCTGAGATAATGGCATTAATCCATTCATGAAGGTTCCACCTTCATGGTCTAATCACTGCTCTTTAGGCCCTAACTCCCAAGGCTATTGCATTAGGGATTAAATCCTAACACATGCTTTTTGAAGTGCATATTCACAGCTTGTGTATTGTGTTTATTGCCTATTTCTCCACTGAAGACTCAGCTTCATAAAGATGCCAGTTCTCACTAATTTATTTGTACACTTAGTGAGATCCCAATAAAAATACTGATGGTCCTCAACTTATGATGGTTTGACTTATGACTTTTTTACTTTATGATGGTACAAAAGTGATATGCATTCAGTATGCTCATCAACTATGGTGGGCTTATCCAGAAGCAATCCCATCGTAAGTTAAGGAGCATCTGTATCTACAGATTTTTATGATGGTAAGCAAGTGGGTTCTCAAGTTTCGTATGGAAAAGTCATCAAGAAATAATAGCCAGAAAATCTCAGAAATAAATAAGTAATAAGGTAGAACCAACCATTTTATACAGTAAAATATATTAGGAAAATATCATTTTTTAAAATAATATTATCTAGGTGTGTTAATAGACAAATGGAACCAAATAGAACATGTGAGAATTTAGCATATGAGAAAGGCTGTATTGCAAATCATTGGAAAAAATAAAAACTTGTCTATAAATGATTTGAGGATACTTCAGTAGCCATCTGGGAAAAAAGTAGAGTCAATTCAAAAGCAATATATAAATTTATGGCAATTTCAGTGAGAATCCTAAAAGATAATTTTGTTGGTTTTTGAACTATGTAATGTGCTTCTAAATTCCAAATAGGAAATTAGATGAGTTAGAATTGCCACAAAATTGGGGAAAATATGGGAGAAACTAATACTGTCAGATAGTAAAACAATGCAAATCTATGGTAATCAAACTATGGACTTAAAACATGAACGGACAAATTTACCTACATTTATGTTCATCCCCTCCTTGAACATAATGGGTTCTCTATACATGTTTGTTGAAGATAGACTATTATCTTCAGTTTAATAAAGTATAATCTTTAAATTCTCTTCTGCTTTGTAACTTAATTACCCAGTATTTTACTGATGGAATTTGAGTTTTTTTCACTTATGTAAATAATGCATCATGGAGTAAATTTAAAGATAATATTTTTCTGAATTGAAGATTATATTCTATCTTCAACATGTGTGTTTTTGTCTATATACACACATACAATGCATGCATACACATACATGTATACACATACACCAGAATACACAGACATCAACTTGGATGAATTTCTAAGCATTACATTAATTAAAAATTTTAAAATAGGCCGGGCGCGGTGGCTCAAGCCTGTAATCCTAGCTCTCTGGGAGGCCGAGGTGGGCGGATCCTTTGAGCTCAGGAGTTCGAGACCAGCCTGAGCAAGAGCGAGACCCCATCTCTACTATAAATAGAAAGAAATTAATTGGCCAACTAATATATATAGAAAAAATTAGCCGGGCATGGTGGCACATGCCTGTAGTCCCAGCTACTCGGGAGGCTGAGGCAGCAGGATTGCTTGAGCCCAGGAGTTTGAGGTTGCTGTGAGCTAGGCTGACGCCATGGCCCTCACTCTAGCCTGGGCAACAAAGTGAGACTCTGTCTCAAAAAAAAAAAAAATTTAAAATATATTATTTCACTTACATAGAGTTCAAAATATTGCAAAACAAAAAATTTAGGTATATATCTAAATTTTGTAGAGATATATATATATATACAGTATACATGCGTATATATGTGTGTGCAATACATCTGTAAAAAAAAGCAAAGGAATAATATACATTTAATATTGTGTTTGCTTAGAGGATGTAAGAGGAATATTTGGGATGGAGGGTGATGGGATTCAAGAGGGACATAAAGAGAAAGTGAGTGGCAGAATAGATGAATAGAAGGCCTGAGACTGCTATCCTTAGAAAGGCCTACTCTCAAGGTTGGATCTTGGCCAATGTCTGGGAACTTGGACTTTGAGAGAGTTCCCACCCTTGCCTAATAAGAGTGACTCATTGTGCCTAAACTGTTTGTACAAATAATGTGGTTTATGCTGAACACTTGCTTTCACTCTGGGAACCTTGAATTTTTATGTACCAGGCAGAGGGTGCTTATGCGACCAGCCCCCAGTTAAAACCCTGGGCACATTGGCCAGGTGCAGTGGCTCAACCAGTATTCCTAGCACTTTGGGAGGCCAAAGCAGGAGGATGGCTTGAGGCCAGGAGTTTGGGACCAGCCTGAGCAACATAACGAGACCCCTATCTCTATGAAAAATAGAAAAATTAGCCAGGCATGGTGGTAAATACATGAAATATTTATTTTATTATAGTCCCAGCTACAGAGGAGGCTGAGGCAGGAGGATTGCCTGACCCTGGGAGTTTGAGGTTTCAGTGAGCCATGCACTCTAGTCCAGGAGACAGAGTGAGACCCTATCTCAAAAATTAAACAAACAAATAAAAACATGGCACCAAGTCCCTAATGAGCTTCCCTGACAGGCAGTATTTCACACATGTTCTCAGAACTCGGTACTGTAGGAATTACATGTATCCTGTGTGACTTCACTGGGAGAGGACCTTTGGAAGTTTTTGCCTGGATTCCTCTGAACTTCTCTCATGTGCCTTTTCCCATTGCTGATTTTGCTTTGCATCCTTTCACTGTAATAAACCACAGCTGTGAATACAACTATGTTTGGAGTCCTGCGAGCCCTCCTAACGAATACTCCACCCAACCTGGGGTGAGCCTTAGGGGACCCCCTTCAGAGTGGGTTATAGAGGTGTTCATTTTTAAATTATTATGCCTTTTGTATATTTTATTGTATGTATTTACCAGTTCACCAAAAGGAAAAATAAATAGGATGTACCCAAATAAAGATGGGACATCGTTGTGTAGAGAAGATTCCAGGAGAATGTGGAAGTAATAGCTGCTGCTGAGGCCAGACCCAGGGCCTTCACTTCACCTGCAGATCCCTGGAGTGGCTGAAATAGCAATGGAGCAGTGGGGGTGGGGAGAGAAAATAAGGACTTGCCCCTGCATGATGCAGTGGAACTCCCACTAAATAACAGCAGAGGCTTTAATTGGAATCAAGAGTAAGGTGAGGTCCCAGCCCAGAAGGAAAACAGTGGAGGAGGTGTCCGTGCTATGAGAGATGTGCTCTTGTTTTTAACCTGGAACCTTGCAATACTGACATCTATACTTAAGATGACATGGAAATGAAGCAAATCCGCAAATGTGCCTTCGGCCTGGCTTTTGAGTCGACCTCAAAGCCACCATCTCCATTCTCAGAACGCCCTTGAACTCTAGCTTCTCCAAAGGAGAAAGAGACCTATCCCTTGAGGAGATCCAGAAGAAATTGGAGGCTGCAGAGGAAAGAAGAAAGTCTCAGGAGACCCAGGTGCTGAAACCACTGGCAGAGAAGGGGGAACACGAACAAGAAGTCCTTCAGAAGGCTTTAGAAAGGAACGACTTCAGCAAGATGGTGGAGGAAAAGCTGATCCCGAAAACGGAACGAATTAAAGAAAACTGTGAGGCTAATCTAGCTGGTATCATCGAATGTCTGCAGGAAATGGAGACATGCCGTGGGTGTGCGGGAGGCAGGGACTTCGGTTTGAATTGTCTGGCTGAAGTGATGGAGGGTATGGCGTGCTCCACCATAAGCAATTCCACTGTCTATACTATAATGGATCATGTAATATCAGTATGGGAAATGTATGACATGGTTTTAAAAGGACTCATAAAATCAAAGCATAATTAAACGTGCAAAAAAATCATTACAGTATCTTTCTAGAATGCCTTGCTTGATGTTTAAAAAATACCTTGGATCTTATTTTGTAAATATTTATGTTTTTGTTAATACACGTATTGCATTATGCAAGTTTTAAAATCTTACTTGTCCTGTAGTAGGCTTTTGATGTTGTATCTTTCCACTCCAGTGAATTTTCTAAGTCTGTTCTTTTTGGAGCTCCCCAGGTCTAACTTTATTCCATGCCCTTTCTTTCCAATAGAAAAATGAGGTCAGTAGACAGTCTGCAGTGCTAGAAAACTACCATTGCCTAATAACCTAGAGGGCTTTGTAATCTCCGAGCTTGACTAAGACCATACCTAGATCACAGGTATTATGACTCCACATGAACCTCCCACACTTGTTCACAACATCATCTGCTAACTGCCTGGAAGCTACAAAACCTGGCTAAGAAAAAACATCAATCATAGCATTTACTTCTGTTTCTACTGGATTGTATGCTACAAATGTGCTTTGGCTTTTAAAAGGGATGAATAAAAAGACAGATCTGAGATCAATCTAGGGAGAAGCAGAAAGTTGAACCTTTTAAAGTGCTCAACAAAATCCAAGCCCAAATGGTTCCAACAGCCATGAAATTGCTTTTATAAAGTGGTTTTAATTCTCTAGTTTAAGTTCTTTTGATGAAAGGACTTCACTATTGTGTCAGGTGACTTCTTTGTGGATCCCATGATTGATGAAGTTCATTTTAACTTCTTACCTATAGTACAAGTACGGATGCTACTGGGTATTTTCCACTTGGAAACTGTGAGGCTGGTTGTTGCATTAAAACATACATAAAAACAAAATCAAAAACACTGTAGACTTTCACTTAAGTTGGTCTTTCTTCCCCAGTGTGAGGCAACCCTGCCTGTTAAAGGAAGAAACTCATTCCATCCATGAGGGCTGATGCAGTTCACGGGGCTAGGCAGGGCATTTATGCCAACTAAGATCATCACCGGATGTCTACTTCAGGTACCCAACTCTCAACTCTTGACGGTAGCTGCCGGCATATTTACTCTTCATTAGTGCTACTTCCCTGTATATCATTGTGAGCAAGCTATGATGAATGAAGAATTGGTGTTCTGAGAACTACAAAAAAAAAAAAAAAGCATAGCAGTGTTTAGAATCAAACCAAGGAATATCACTTTCGAGGAATTGAAATTATGAACAGGGGAATGAGAAGGAATGGTGAAAGTAGAGAAGTACAGCAGCCCCCCCCCTTAATTACCAACAGTATGTTTCAAGACCCCCAGTGGATGCCTGAAACTGTGGAGAGTACCAAACCCTATACTTACTGTTTTTTCTTATACATACATACCTATGATAAAGTTTAATGTATAAATTAGACACAGTAAGAGAGTAACAACAATAGGAATAAAATAGAACAATTATAGCAATATGCCAGCATCACTATGCTTTCCCTTTGGGGCCATTATTAAGTGTTAATAAAATAAGGGGGACCTGAGCACAAGCACTGTGATAACTCAGCAGTCAATCCCATAACCCAGCGGGCTACTAAGTGGCTAATGAGTGGGTGGCATCTATAGCATAGATATGCTGGACAAAGGGATGATTCACGTCCCAGGTGGGATGGGATGGCACAGAATGAGATTTCATCACACTACGCAGAAGGGCACACAAGTTAAAATGTATGGCTTGTTTATATCTGAAATTTTTTTATTGAATATTTCTGGACTGGCTGTAGGTAACTGAACTCATGGATAAGGGGGGATTACTGTAGTCAGAAGTAGCCATGGTTGGGGTCTCTGTGAGATGGTCTTCTTGGTTCCCCCCAAGCCCATCCTCCTTCCCTGTACTGCTCCTGATCCTTTGTCCATGGCGCAGTGTAAGGTTTAAGGCACATTTGTTTTTCCATATGCGTAGCCTTTTTTTCTATTGCCATTTATTAAAAAGACTGTCCTTTCCCCATTGAATTACCTGAGCACCTTTGGGGAAAATAAATTAAATATACATGCATGGTTTTACATATATGTGTGGAATATGTACATATATATTTTTTCTGGCTATATTTTTCTATTTGTATATCTATCTATTTCTGGGTTTTCTAGTTTCCTCCATTGATATATAGGTTTACTCACATGCTTATTACCACATTGTTTTGATTCTTTACCTTTATAATAATTTTTTAGATCGGGTAGTATAAGTCCTCCCAATTTTCATATAACGTTTGGAATTAGCTCATCAATTACTTGAATAAAACCTGCTTTAAAAAATTACATTGAACCTTTAAGTCATTTGGGGAGGAATTGACACCTTAATGATATTATCTTCATTCCATGAATGTGGTTAGGATCAGGATTATGATTTAATATTACTTTATTTTTCTTGCTCACATTGTTTCTACTTTGGCTCCTAGGAGTGCTTTCATTTGGCTTTTGTGTCACTTTGACATACTCCCTATCATTTTATGTGGTGTATGTGTGCGCGTGTGTTTAGACTTTCTTTCTTTTTGGCACAACAAAATATTCCAGGTTCATCATCTTATATATTCTGTGCCCCAGTCCTAGAATTAGTCATTTCTTCAAGGAGCTCTGGTTCTTTTTACTGGATTATGGTTCTAGACACCAAGATCTGGACATTTGGTGTGCTAGGATGTCATTGCTTCTAGACCATCTTAAGGAAACAGACCCTTGGAAGGATAAATATATGTGTGTGAGTGTGTGTGTGTGCGCTAACCCGCGTATATACACATATTTATAACTATTTCTATATACAGCCATCTGTATCCATATTAACCTGAACATGAGCTTGTACTGATGTCTCCATCTCTAATCTATTACTTCATTATGTGGATCATTCTAGTCTCTTTATATTGCTGATGTGTAAACTCCTGCTCCAACAGTGAGAAACCTGGCTCCCACCATCCATTCACTCACCTTTTCAAAGTAGTATTTGTTACTTTGGATATTTTAATTTTTTCGCTCTGGAAGTTTTATTTTGTTCTTTTATGTAGTTTCCATTTTTCTCCATTACTTTCAAGTTTTTCTTCAAGTCCTTGCATTTATTTATAACAGCTGTTATAATTATGTCTCCCATAAGAATTAGAATAGAAGTGGTAATTGTGGGCATCCTTTCTTATGCCTGGTTTTAAAAGGAATGTTTTAGGCATCAATGTCAAGCATGATGTTTGCCATAGCTCTTTTTTAGATCTTGATTCAACTACAGATTAAAGAAATTGTCTTTTATAATCTATGGATTATTTTTTTGGTAAACTGTAAAATGCCCTTCCTTAGTTATGTTTGCTTTCTAATTCCTGGAACCTGGGAATATTATCTTCCACAGCAAAGGAGCAAAATTACCATATGTTGTAAAAGATGTGATTAAGGTAAGGATCTTGAGAGGAGTTTATCCTGGATCATTCCAGTGGGTCTTAAATGCAATCACACACATCCTCATGAGACAGAGGCAGAGGGAGGTTTTACACAGATACAGCGAAGGCCACCTAAAGACAGAGGCAAAGACTGGAATGTTGGCCAAAGCTGGGAAAGGCAAGGGACAGATTCTCCCCTAGAGCTTTTGAGGGGAATCTGACCCTGTGAACACCTTGATTTTGGACTTCTTGCCTTCAGAACTGTGAAAAACTAAAGTTCTGTTGGTTTAAGCTGCCACCAAAAACCAATACAGTTTTGATTTAATAAATGACACTGAATCATATCAGATGTATTTTTTGCATCTAGTGAAAGAATCACATAGGTTTTTCCTCTTAACTTCTTAATATGTAAATCATATTAATAACTTTTTCTAATGTTAAAAAAATCCTGTGATAAGCCCAACTTATTCATGGTGTATATGTGTACATATGTCTGTTTCATCTGTCTTTTCTGTTGATTTTCATTCATAGCATAGAGTTTCCTTGTGAGCTTAATTATTTTTGACTATGTGATACTCATTTTGGTAAGCAGAATGACTCTCGCACAAGAGTCTACACCCTAATCTGCATAGATGGCAAAAGGGGATTTGCAGACCTAATTAAGGGTTTTGAGTTGGAGAGATTACCCTGGGTTATCTGGGTGGACCCTGTGTAATCACAGTCGTGCTTATAACTGGAAGAGGGAGGCAGGAGATGTGAGAGAAGGAAGTGTGATGAGGGCAGCCATGTCAGAGATTCGACTTGAGAAGGACTTGACCCATCCTTGCTAGCTTTGAAGGCAGAGGAAGCAGCCACTAGCCAAGCAATGCAGGTGGCTTCTAGAAGCTGGAAAGGGCGAAGAAGTGGATTCCCCTCTGGAGCCAAGAGCTAGAAGAACAACAGCGCTGCTGACACCTCAGTTTTAGCTCACTGAGACCCAGTTTGGACACCTGACCTCCCAAACTATAAGATCATAAATCAATGTTGTTTTAAGCCACCAGGTCTGCTGTAAGTTGTTTCGGCAGCAAGGGAAAGCTCATACACTCATTATCCTTGAGAATTTATTTGCAGGATTTCCATATGGCCTTAGATGAAGGAGTCGTCCTCTAAAGAGGACTTGAATTTCCTTCCCTTAGGTGCCTATGGGCAATACTATTCCAGGAACACTTTAAACTATATAAAGGGCTTAAGGTGATGTACTTTAGAGTTGCAAATCCATGTAGAGGCTACAGTTGATTACACTTTTCAGCTTTCCCCCTCTTCTTGCTTTGTTTAGACAAGGACACTTTTCTCATAGTTCCCTGGGGTGGAGAGAGGAATGACTTGACTTCTGTTTTTTCCCAAATCCTGGGTCATAACCCTTTGAGAGCTTGGCTAGATGTGATGTGACTCTCCTTTTAGCCTTCCCAGCTTGGGTGGACCCCAGGCTTTGACTTCTGCCCTTCACCCCAGTAGGCTATGAAAACCTAAAGTTCAAGTTCATCTGGAATGGAAAATGCTCTAAAGGCCAAAGCAGCTTCAGGGCTCTGCTTGCCTTGCTGAGTTCTCACTTTCTTCAGGACTTGTCCTGCTTTAGTGCTTTTGATGCTTTTCAGATTTTTTTCTTTTAGCCAGTATTTCTTGCTGTTTTCAGTCATGGAGCTGGTCTGCATAACCTAGTCCATCACATTCCAGGGAACCTATTAAAAATTTAGTATTCTGAATGTGTTGGTTCTGCTATCTAAATTTTTGCTGGTCTGATTCTGCTGCCTTTTGTTTCTGTTGGCTTCCAGTCATGGAGCTTTGTTTTCCTGTTTGGCTATTTAATTATAATCTTATTTGCAATAACCTTTATTTGTCATAGACCTTTATTTGTCAAACTTCTTTGAAGGTTGAGTTGAAGGTGTCTTCCTCCAAGAGAATTTGCAATCTCTCCCATCAGTTGCCTGGAGGCATGCCAACCCAGTACCAATTTAACATCATTTCTTTGCTTGAGGTTTCTCACGTCACCCAAGTATTATGAATTGGACCACAAACTTGCATGAGGTCTGACTTGTGGATACAAATTACCAGGGGAAGGTTTTCTCTTTCTTCACTCAGTTCCAGTGTTGATTCTTCACTCAGTTCCAGTCCAGAAGCAAATTTCCTTGCTGCTCCCTCCTACCACCGCCCCCACTGTGGACAAGTTTTGTGTCGCATCTTCCATGGCTTGATCACTTAACGTCCCATATACTTACCTTGCATTACTATCAAAATCAAGGCTTGGTGACAGCAAGGACTGGTAGCTACTCACAGTGTTCTGACATTTCAAAGCTTCTTTATTTCCCTGGATTGCTGCTTCTACTTGTGTTAGCCTCTGAGGATTGCTTTTGCTTTCTATCAACTAAAGATGTATTTAAAAAGAAAACTTAAGTAATTCCACTAGTATTGGTAGTTATATGATAGAAGGTTTAGAGACCCTCATCTGCCATTCTCCCAGAAATTCATCATTTTAAAGTGTCAACTGTCCCCAGGAGTTAAAGGAGATAAGGGGCTATGACTGTACTTCCTAAACTATGCAGCAAGGTGTGCTGACGCCCACAGGTAAGGTTAGGTTCCATTTCACTTTTATGCCTAGAATGCTAACTCTTTCAACCTCCATGCTCAATTCTCTTTCGTGAATTTTCTCGATTGCTAACCCTTTCTTCTCTACAAATATTTTATGTGAAATAAGTGAAAATAAAATGGCAAGGTATATGCTTTTTAACAACTACTTTTAAAACTTTAGGCAGTTCTCTAGTCTCTTCATATAAAAAGCAGAACAAGACAATAAAACAAAATCTTAACCCAGAGGTTCTCAAACTTTCTGGGGTCGAAGTGTATCTCAATTTCTTTCATGGTTGGTCCCCTAAGCCAAAATAAATACATTAATAGTTCTATTAATACTATTAAGTAGTTAGGTCCAAACAATTTTATAAATATTTATGTCCTAGCAATTTAGTAACCATTTGAAAAAAAATACACCTAAGTAGAGGAAAATAATATGTATAGTTTTCATTCTCGAATAAGCACAATGACTGGACAATGGAATGTGTGAACCTGTGTCACTGCACAAACTCTCACACCTTGAGTCCAGATTGGACAACTCCACCCTTAGTTCCTGCACATTGAGTTTTCACTCTACTTCCCTTTACCCCAGCTGTCAGAAACCCAACTCCACAAAGACATGAACTCATTGAGAAGAACGTAGTGTGATCTAATGTCAAAATTGTTAATCCCTTCTAGCTGGTGTTTCCTCCTGTGAGTGAAGCCTTGGCATGTTTCCCTGGGCATCTTCTGTGTTCATCCCATGGTGCCCTTTGAGTTTGTTACTCTGCACCATGTTGTTGTATAATTTAGGAACAATGTCCTTAAGCCTTTATCCTCTTTAACTCCTATTTTACCTCTCTCTTCTCTTTACAATAAACCTTTTCTAAAAAGGTGTTGAATTGCTCTTATCTCAATGTGATCTGATTTCTGCACCCACCACCTTATTGAAGCTATTCTCACTAAAGTTACCAATGAAACGTACTTTCTAGATTTAATGGAAACTCCTGGATTTTAAACCACCTAATGTTAGGGTGAGAGTTAATACTTTTGACTGCCGTCTCCTTAACATGCTTTCCTTGTGAAAACTTGACTACCTTGACCTTTCATCTTTGTTGCTACCTCTCCTATTTCAGTATTGTTATGTTTTACTCATCTTTGCACATCCAGTAGAATAAATGGTCAAAATGCAAAAGTGAGAAGGCAGTAATAGTTAAGCATTTTGTATGAGCCAAAGGAAAATTCTAGAAGAAAAGCCTTAGAAACATAAAACATACTTAGGAGGAATGGAATGTATCATTGATGGACATAAAAGGTTAACTCAGAAACTAAGCAACAGGCAAATACCATGCAACCAAAATGACCTAATCTTCCTTTAAGGTACAAATAACGTTATTCTAAGCCTCTACTGTACTTGCCTGCAAAACTTTGTCTTTCACTGTGCCAGACCAGTAGAATGGCAAGAAATGTAGCAGTCCTCTAGCCTACTGTACTGCAGGTTCAGGTTACTTCTGAACAATGGGATTGCCTTTGACCCCAACTTCCCTATGCCCAGTCAAGGTGCGAAAATGCGCTCTAGGATCACTAAGAGGAAAATTCTCTTTTCTCCTTATGCCAAAACTTGACCCCAATTCAATATAGGATCAATAAGTTTGCTGACAATACACACAAATTTTCATTTTAACAGAGCATAGGAACAGTGCTTCATATTCCTGAGCTTCATTTCAGAATAAAATTGTAAATTTACCTTCATAAACAAAAATAGCTCCCCTCTTCCCATAACATGAAGAGTAATTTACTCTCTAGATTTCAGTTTCTTGAGCAAAAAAAAATAGTAATTTACTCTAAAAAAAAAAGTACAAATCTCTTTCTAGAAAAGTAAAGACTGTTGGCAACTTTCTCCACTGCTTTTAGCCTGTAAGCTTTTTACAAATGTTGGGGTCCCAGCCTCAGAGTTTTGTATACCACCTGCATTACTTAGCTGGGGCTGCCATAACAAACTACTGTAGACTGAGTGGCTTAAACAACAGAAATTTATTTTCTCACAATCCTGAAGACTTGGAGTCTGAGATCAACGTGTTGGCAGGCTTGATTTCTTCTGGGGCCTCTCTCCTTGGCTGTCTTCACTCTGTGTCTTCTCATGGTCTTTCCTCTGTACATGTCTCCTCTTTTCATGAGGACACTAGTCCTATTGGATTAGGGCCCACCTTAATGGCTTCCTTATAATTTAATCACCTCTCGAGATACCCTATCTCCAAATACAGATACATTCTGATGTACTGGGGGTTAGAACTTCAACATATGAATTTTGGGGAGACATAATTCAGCCCACATCACCACCCAAAACTTGTAAAAAAGCACCTTGGAAACCTTCAGATTTAAATTAAAAATCTATAAAACCTTAATATATAATAAACAAAATCAGGTCTTCAGAAGACCATTTTACTGAAGTTTTATTGCAGGCATTAAATGTAGCCAGAGGATGGCAGGCGAAAAGCCCAACAGGTGGCCATGAACAGTGGCTCACACCTATAATGCTAGCACTTTGGTAGGCTGAGGTGGGAGGGTTGTTTCAGCTCAGGAGTTCCAAGACCAGCCTAAGCAAGACGGATATCAGTCTATACTAAAAATAGAAAAATTATCTGGGTGTGGTGTCATGCACCTGTATGTAGCCCCAGCTACTCAGGAGGCTGAGGCAAGAGGACTGCTTGAGCCCAGGAGTTTGAGGTTGTTGCAGTGAGCGATAACGTCACTGCACTCTAGCCAGGGTGAAAGAGTAAGATTCTATCTCAAAGAAAAAGCATAACAGTTGTCAGAGATGTTTGCAGTGTTCATTCAGTGGAGCCTCAGGGAATAGAACACTGGAGCTTGGGTAGCCCCCATGAGGGCGAGGGATATAAAAGTTCTAATCACTAACAGTTCCTTTCTACCATTTAATAATTCAAAGCTACCTTTAGATTATTAGTTTAGTTTCCTAGGTACCTTGAGATTGAAGATTTGTTTTAAGTTGGAGACATGGGAATTCAGTCACTTGAAAGAGACATATAGTAAATTAATACATTTGCATTCTGAGGGATATATATCAATCTCTTGCATATTTTGTTGTCATTAGCTTGTCCACAAGGCTCTTATGTACTCTGAATGTATCAAATTGAGTTGGTAATTTGCAAACATATGAAGAATACAGTGATCACAAGATGTCGTAACCTTGTGAAGCCTTGTTTCATCATCTTGATGCTTCCTATAATTGTGCCCTCAATTTATAATGTGTTTGTAAAGTTAAGACTGACAGGAAGTTAGACTGAGTATAAGGAAATAAGGAAATGGCTTTTTGATCATATATTCTCTTTTTTTTCTATAGCAACAAAATAATTTGGTCTCTGTTTCAGTGTTGAGCTGAAATGAACCAAAATTTTTATAGTAAGCATAATTGTGTTACTTCACAGTAGTGCCACGTAATTTTAAGATATGCAAAATATCTCCTTCTCATAAGCAACTTGTAACAGTGCTAATTTGGAAAGCATGGGGAAAAACTGTGTTTGCGGGGTGGGCAAATAACTCGGGTCAGCAGTGTATGTGTTAGAAGTAAGGAAAGATTCATCTCAAAAAAGAAAGATATGAATCTGCTAGTTTGCTTACTGGGGAATAAATGTCAAATTTAAATCAATATTTAAACTACAGGCTGGTTCAAGTGCAATGGTGTTTACAACTAATTAATCACAACCAGTTACACATGCCTTTGCTCCGTCTCCACTCCCACTGCTTCACTTGACTAGCCTTAAAAAAAAAAATCGAATCAGAATTGCCAGTTTCCCATAATCATTTAAAACTGGTTTTTATTGGCTGTGTAATATTCCATTTTGTCTCTATACCCTAATTGACTACGCATTCCAGAACGTTTGTTTCTTGATGAATCTCAAGTTTTCTTTTTTCTCACTGGATGGGAATTAGTTTTGATTTAGACAATGCTCCAGGTTTTTGCCCTGCTTTAAAAGTAACTCCTATACATATATCATTCCTTTTGACAGCTAATAATTAAGTAGTTGTTTTGCTTAGTGCCACGTCATGATGTCCCACTATCTAGATGTGCCCTACCCTCTAGCTAGATCCGTGCTTTCCAATATGGTAGCCACCTGAATATGAGTCAATTGAAGTGAAATAAAATTAGAAATTATTTTCTTCAGTCACACTAGCCCTATTTCAAGTACAGAGCAGCCACACAAGGTTAGTGCTACTGAATTGGGCAGCACAAATATAGAACATTTCTGGGTTCCCAGAATGTTCTATGGTGAGTGCTGCTCTGGACTATTTTCGACCCTGACCTCTTGGCCATGGCTGAATTAGATCCTATGAGTTACTCCCAGATAAAATTAAGTCTTAGAAGACAGGCCAATGAACTATATTCGTGAGAGAGTATCACACATCCTAGATTATAAATTTCCTAATTTGTAATTTGTAACATCTCTTCCAGTGACTGCAATACTCCTGTCCACTATTTCCTGTATCAGTCTTCTTCGGAACACGTATTAGTGGTCTTCAGTTTCTTGGTGATGGTCATCAAATCTCAGTTGGGTAGATTAAATCCCTTCCTTCTTTCCTTAGGAAATTTGGAACTGGGAAGGAAAGGCTTCGTTCAGCTCCTCTGGTTGTCTAGAACTATAAAACCAAAAGCAATAGTTGTGTTTCACTACAGAAACCTGAGAGGTGATAAAACAACAGAAAGGAAAATCAGGCAGATGAGCAGAGCCTAGGCTGCCTCTTAGGTTGTCTATATTTTGGTTTGGGTCCCTCCTTTGGGTTTAGCTGCATTCCTGACTGTGGGTTACATGAGAAAGATCTGCATCCTACAAGTAAATTTTCTTTTATGCTTATACAAGCTTGAGTTGGCTTGTTATGTTGGGAATCAGAATCTTAATATACCTCCTACATGTATATATACACATACATATAGTAGACACACGTGTATGGACGTTTTCACATTCTGCTGGTCTGTGCAGTTTTGAGTAATCTTTATAATTTAGCCATTGCACTGGGTCCCCAGATTCCCCCTTCATCCTTTCTCTACTTTCCATCTTGCCTTATCTCTTTCTCATTTTAAGAGAGCATTTTGGGGGTCCTCTGACTTTGTCCCTCCTGATCAAAATATGCCCTCTATCTTTCTAGGGGTGAAATCTTTATTAAATCAGATAGTATAACATGCTAACAATTGATTTTATTCTTTTGCATTTATTGCATTTTAATCTCTCAGGCCTAAGTAATTTAGTCAACATTCATTTCATGTATGACTGAATAATCTCTCCTAGGACAAAACAGCGACTTCCGGTTGTGAGAACCTGGTATGCATAGAACTGAGTGCAGTACCTACTCAAGTCACAGCAAGTTCCTTTAGATGGTGTGATTAGGTGAGGCCTCTTGCAGGACTAAATGATAAGGAGTCAGCTACAGAAAGAATGTCAGCAGCAGCACCCCAACCAAGGAGAAAGGCATATATATATATATATATATAAATGTCCTAGGTAGGAAAACACTGCATGTTGTCAAGTAACACAAAGGCCAGTGTGGTTCCAGTGACAAAGGCAAGGGAAAGAGATGTGAAATAAGGCAGGCAGGGAGGAGTTATGATAGTATCTTGGCAGGCAATGGGAAAGTATTGCAGGGATTTAAGCAAGGGAGTGATCTGATTTATCTAAAGAAAAAATATCCCTCTGGCTACTGTCTGGAAAATAAATTGTAGGAAGATAAGCAGGAGATGTTAGGAAGCTACTTGAGTGTTGGCAAAAGATAATCATGGCTAGGCCTGAGAATTGGAGGCAATGGAGACGGAAAACTTAGCATTTGAGAGTTTGAAGGTAAAAATGCGAGTGCTCACTGATGAAGTCACCCCTTTTACCTTCTAAATAGCCAGCCCCATATTAAAGCTGTCAACGAAGTAGACTTTAAGACCCACAAATGTCAGGAAGGGTCTTACTCTGAGTTTCGCGTGGTTCTGGGATCAGCTCTTAAGAACTACCTTGATTCCAACAATCCCCCAAATCTGCTGCCACTTTCCTGGTCTTCCTTTTGAGTGAACCTGGTAAAAGTGATTGTTGAAAAGTAACTTTCAGCAAAAAAAACTGCAGTGTTTGGGTCCAAGATACACCCTTAACTTTTTTTTCTTTTAAAGAGACAGGGTCTCGCTCTGTCGCTTAGGCTGGATCAGAGGTCACTGCAGCCTCAAACTCCTGGGCTCAAGCTATTCTTCCACCACGACCTCCCAAATTAACTTTTAATTCCAATAAATGTTAGTTCTTAAATGGTCATCGGTTATTCACACTGCACGAAATGAGAGAGAAGGCTTTTTGCTAGCAGCATCTCCTATTCCATCTGAGAGAAGCTGCATTCGCCCTCTTACTCCAAATAATCGAGTGTAAACTTCCTTCGGAATAATTCGCCTTCCGTACCGGACGGGCTGCCTCTCACCTACGCCAATGTTGTGCATCCTGGGCCCCCCTTCCCGCCGTGCGGACAGACGCACTCATTGTCTGCGCGACCCCATCGCGGGACTGCAGGCGGCGTTTCCTGCGCCGCGCTTCCCACCTGCGGGCTTGCCGCCTAGCCGCCTGCGGGCTTGCCGCCTAGCCGCAAGCGGGCTTGCCGCCTAGCCGCAAGCGGGCTTGCCGCCTAGCCGCAAGCGGGCTTGCTGCATTGCCGCCTGCGGGCTTGCTGCATTGCTGCCTGCGGGCTTGCTGCCTAGCTGCATGCGGGCTTGCCGCCTGCGGGCTTGCTGCCTAGCTGCATGCGGGCTTGCCGCCTTGCTGCCTGCGGGCTCGCTTCCTCCGCCTGCCCCCGCGGCTTCCGTTTGCTTCCTCCTGTGCGGTTAAAACGCTTGGGCACGTCGTTACTGCACAGACGGATGCCTAGGAATTTCGTGGGGTTCTTGGCTGTTAACCTTTAGGCCACGGTCCAGTAAAGTTCTGAAAAGCAATTAAGCCCAGCTCGTGCAAAAAGACCAATCCACAGGGAAACAACGGAAACCGGGACACATCTCCTAAACTTGCCGCTTTGTGGGCACACGCAAGCGTCTCCAAGAGCGACGCCATGGAGCGGCCTCCTAGCCGCCGACACCGCAGCGGGGGCTCCCGCGTCTGCGGGGGGCGGGAGGGGGCACCGCGCGGGCGGCCCCGGGACCCGCCGAGCCGAGCCGAGCGGAGCGGAGCGGGACCTCCGGGCGGCGACGCTCTGGCCCGCGCTCGCTCGATGGTTTCCGCGCGCCCGCCGGGGCCCGCGCGGTCCAATCGCCAGGGGGCGCGCTGGCCGGCGCCGCGGATCTCCGAGCTGCGCGGCCCGACTCGTGTCCGCCATATTGGATGCCGCAGCCGCTGCTGCCAGCGTTTCTTCCTCTGTCTTCGCCGTGCGCTGCTGGTTCCTGCGGCCCGAGCGGCGGGGAGGTGAAACAGGAGCCTGTCGGAGGAGGAGGAAGAAGGGGGTGGAGAGTGTAGGGGACGGGGCTACAGGGCAGGGGGCCGAGACCGAGCGGGGCGGAGAAGGGAAGGCGCCGGGCCCGGCCCCTCCCCCGCCCGCTGCCCACCCTCCCGGCTGCGCCTCTGTTCCCCAGAACGGCGCTCCGCCCGCCCTAGCGGCCATGCCGGGGCCTCGCTGCCCCTGAGGGAGCCCTTCCCCGCCAGTGCTGGCCCTTCCACTCCCGCCGCGGGGTCGCAGCGGGCCGCCCTCCCGCCGGCGCCCCCTCCTCGCGGCCACGCCGCCGCCCCCATCCCGCTCTCCCCACCCAGTGCAGTGGCCGCCGCCTCTTCCGCCGCCGGGCTCGGGGCCTCCGCAGCGACAACATGGAGGCCGTGAAAACCTTCAATAGCGAGGTTGGTATCGCAACCTGGCCCCCGCTCCTGCCCGCACCGCCCCCACCCCGGGACGAGGCCCGAGCGAGGAGGGTGGGCGCGGGCCTGCAGGCTTTTCAAGGGTGGGGCGAGCGGCGGCCTAGCCGTGCCCGTGGGGGAGGGGTGTTTCTCTTCCAGGCGCCCC